>SJYC01104802.1:0-11396 GCA_006408675.1 Madoqua kirkii
CTTTGAGATTGGAATGAAAACTGACCTTTTCCAGTCCTATGGCCACTGCTGAGTTTTCCGCAATTTGCTGTCATATATATGGGTCTTATTTTTGTCAGTCCGTGAGAAAAACATCAGCCAGTCTGTCTTTTGGTTGGAGCATTTAGCCATTTACATTTAAAGTAATTATTGATATATATGTTTCCATTGCTATTTTCTTAATTGTTTGAGGTTTGTTTTTGTAGATATTTTTCTTGTGTATCTTGACTATATAAATCCCTTTAACATTTGTTGTAAAGCTGGCTTGGTGGTACTGAATTCTCTTAACCTTTGCTTGTCGGAAAAACTTTTTATTTCTCCTTCAATTTTGAATGAGATCTTTGCTGGGTATAGTAATCTTGGTTGTAGGTTTTTCCATTTAGGTTCTTTAAATATATCCTGCCATTCCCTTTTGACCTGCAGAATTTCTACTGAAAGATTAACTGTTAAACATATGGGGTTTCCCTTGTATGTTACTTTATGCTTTTAATATTTTTTGTATTTATTCTTTATTAGTTTGATTAATATGTGTCTTGGTATGTTTCTCCTTTGGTTTATCCTGTATGGGACTCTTTACACCTCTTGGACTTGGTTGACTATTTCCTTTCCCGTGTTGGGGAAATTTTCAACTGTTATCTCTTAAAATTTTTTTCTCATATCCTTTCTTTTTCTCTTCTTCTGAGACCCCTATAATTGAAATATTGGTGCATTTAATGTTGTCCCAGAGGTCTCAGAGTCTATCCTCAGTTATCTTCACTCTTTTTACTTTATTCTGCTCTTCAGCATTTATGTCCACCATTTTATCTTCCAGCTCACTTATCCATTCTTTTCTGCTATTGATTCCTCCTAGAGAATTTTAATTTCAGTAATTGTGCTGTTTGTCTCTGTATGTTTATTCTTTAATTCTTCTAGATCTTTGTTAATTGATTCTTATATTCTCTCCATTTTATTTTCAAGGTTTTCAATAATCCTTAAACTCATTATTCTGAATTATTTTTCAGGTAATGTGCCTATTTCCTCTTCATTTATTTGGACTTGTGTGTTTATAGTTTGTTCCTTCATTTGTGCAGTATTTCCCTGCCATTTCATTTTTTTTGTTTTAAACTTACTGTGTTTAAGTTCTCCTTATCCCAGGCTTCAAGGTTGAATTCTTTCTTTCTTTTATTTGTGCCTTTGTAAGTTTGGACCAGTGGTTTGCATAAGCTTTGTGTAGTATGTAACTTTTAACTTTTACTTGCATTCTGGTGGGAGGAGGTGAGGTTCTTTGTTTTTTGACCCCCCCCCCCCACCTCCACCATGGACAGGGCCGAGTGAGGCAGTAATCCTGTCTGCTGATGATTGTGTTTATATTTTTGTCTTGTTTATTGGTTGGATGTGGCATCCTGCACAGGGTACTACTGGTAGTTGTGTGATACTAGGGTCTTGTATTCAAGTGGTTGCTTTTGTGGGAGTTCTCACTATTTGATACTGCCTAGGATTAGGAGTTCTCTAGTAGTCTAAGGTCTTGGAGTCAGTGTTCCCACTCCAAAGGCTCAGGGCTTGATCTCTGGCCAGGAATAGAGATTTCACAGGTCGTTTGTTATGGCATTAAATGAGATTAAAACAAATACCTAAAAACAAGAAACCAAAGACTAACCCCAAATAAATGGCAATTACAAAATCAGGCAAATAATAATTAAGATTTTGGAATATACACACATACATGCATACCCATAAGCAAAATAAAAATGGTCCAATGGTGAACAAAGGAAACCAAAAATGATATCCACCTGTTAAGAACAAAACTAACCAAAGCACAAACTAAAAAACAAAACTAAAACAAAAATAAAGCAATGAAGACGCAACTAACAATTATGGTGAGAAAATGAAAGAAAAGAAAGAATAGAAATACAAAGTTAAATAGAGGTAAATAAAGAAGATTTATACATATTAAAGATTAATTACAAGGGGAAAAGAATAGTAGGAAAAAGAAAAGGAAAAATGTAGAAAACAACAAGAAGTTTAAAAATTTAAAAATTAAAATTAAAGAAAGAGAAAAAAAAAAAGGAAAGCCCTACAGAACTGCAAAAGGCCAACACAGAGGCAGAAGTTTATAACATAAATAAAAAGTGTGACTGAAAACAAACTCAAAAGTTGAAATAGATTTTATCATGTTAATAAAATTGACCACCACAGTGGGGGTGGGAGGGAAGGAAAAAAAAATCCAAAAGAAATGACAGAGTAAGTCAAAATATAAGAATAATAAATGTTTTTCTTGAGTCTCTGCTGTCAGTATCCTTTCCTTTGAAGGGAGTCACAGTACACACCTTGCCTCCCTAGGATGACTTCCAACCCTGTGCTGGTCTCTGGACTTGCTCTGAGGGCAGCTCAGACTCTAATCTGTTCCTCCTCTTGTGTTCTCTTGCCTCAAATGTTCACAGCTGTCAGAACTAGTGTGTTTTCTTTTGTGAGGGCTCTCAATGTCCTTTTGTCTATTCTATAGACACTGCTGCAGCTGCTCAGTTGCTTCAGTCGTGTCCAACTCTGTGCAACCCCAGCCTACCAGGCTCCTCAATCCATGGGATTTACCAGAAAAAAGTACTAGAATGGATTGCCATTGCTTTCTCCATCCATAAACAGAGTCTGCCTAGTTGACCATGTGGATTTAATCTGCAGCTTGTACAGCCAGTGGGAAGGTTTTGGGTACTCCTCCTTAGCCACACTGCCTCTGGGTTTCAATTGTGGTTTTATTTCCACCTCTGCATGTGAGTGGTCCACTGGGGTTTGCTCCTGAGACTGCTCTGGAAGACTTGGGTTTGTCCCTGTGAGGGAGATATGGAAGTGGTACAGCTGCTTGAGTCACAGGGGCCCTAGCAGCACCAGGTGCTCAGGGGAGTTGGAAATTAGGGCAGTAGGAAAGGGGATAGCAACCTGCTCCAGCATTCATGCCTGGAGAACCCCCCTGACAGAGAAGCCTGGCAGGCCACAGTCCACAGAGCTGCAAAGAGTTGGACACAGGTGAAGCGACCCCCTGGCTTAGACTCAAGATTTTTTACGCCTATGGCAGCTCTGGCTCAGTGAGGGTGGAGCATGAAGGTGGTGCAGCTGCTTGAGTTGCAGGACCCTGGTGGCACCAAGTGTGCAGGGACCTGGACTGTCTCAGCTACAGAAGTTATGGCCCTAGCAGAGTCCTTTTTTTCCAGCACCTGGCAGCTGGTGATCAGAAGACCTCTTTGGCTAGTCTTTCTCCATTGCCCCACCTGTTCATTCACTTAGAGGGCTCCCTTCTGAGGTCCTTCTCTGTTGTTTGGTGCATCAGACACATAAATTGGCCCCCCTGGCTGAGGTCCTACTATGTTGTTCCACTTGTCTGGCACTTAAAGGGGCACCCTGGGTAGGGTACTACTCTGTTGTTCTGCTCATCAGGTGCTCAATGGGCCAGGCTCTCTCAGCTGCCTGTGCTGACATGTGGGAAGAGAGAGCTACGGTGATGGCTCCACCCCTTATGCAAAACTCAGTGGTATGGCCTTGTTTCCCTGGCTGCCTGGCTCTCCTCCACAGGCATTCCCCTCCACAGTCTCCTCCCCCACGTCCCCTTGGTCCGTCTCCCAGCAGTCAACAGCAGCCCTCACCCTGGGATTGCTCCACAGTTCCTGCTCCAGCTCCCAGCTGCTGTGCCTTCTAGGGCACCTGCGGCCCTGTCCCTGGCTGTGGCAAGGACTGTGATTCTCATCCCATTTAGGCTGTCACGGATCAGCTGCTTCACTCAGCCTTGAATGTTTCTCCTCTGACCGAGACCGTTGCCCCAGTGCGTGGATCAGATCCCTGCTTCAGTTACCCTACCCACGAAGGGCAGGCCCAGACCTACTAATACTCCTGTTTCCCCCCTAGTTCCTTTGTCCTACTGAATTTTACATGGCTCTGTATATTCTTTTCTGGTGGTCAGGTCCTTCTGCTCACTCTCAGCTGATGTTATGCAAGCACTTCTGTGTCTGAGGTTGTATTCCCGATGTAGCTGTGAAGAGAGATACTCCATGTACCTACTCCTCTGCCATCTTGTTCCCAGAGGCAGGCAGATTCTTAACTACTGGACCACCAGGGAAATCCTATAGCTCCGTTTCTTAAGTGAGTTTCTAGGTAACATTCTCTGTTGCCTCAGAAGACTTGCTTGGCTCCTTTCTGTGACTGAAACATAATTAAAATATTGGAATCTCTACCTTCCTCATCGTTCTTTGCAGGTAATAATGTTTGACTTAACGAAACAAGCTGGATGTTGAAGAGGACACAGACAGCATACATGGTAGCTTTGAGGCCAAGTTGATTGTCACTAGTTAAACCCTGGTGGCTCAGATGGTAAAGCATTTGACCGCAATGCAGGAGACCCGGGTTCTATTTCTGGGTGGGGAAGATCCTGTGGAGAAGGAAATGGCAATCCATTCCAGCACACTTGCCTGGAAAAGCCCATGGATGGAGCAGCCTGATAGGCTACAGTCCACGGGGTCGCAAAGAGTCGGACACTACTGAGCGACTTTACTTTACTAAACCCAAAGAAGGCTATGTACAGGGCTTCCCAGGTGGTGCTAGTGATAAAGAACCTGCTTGCCAATGCAGGAAATGTAAGACAAACAGGTTTGGTTCCTGGGTTGGAAGGATCCTCTGGAGGAAGGCATGGCAACCCACTCCAGTATTCTTGCCTGGAGAATCCCATGGACAGAGGAACCGGCAGGCTATGTAGTCCATAGGGTCACATAGAGTAGGACACGACTGAAGCGACTTAGCACACACGCATGCACAAAGCTATGTAGAGTCAGTGGCTGAGGCACATCCAGACCCACAGAAAAAAGATAAAATTTCTAGAAAAGACTCTCAAGGACAAAGACTTTGACCTAGAGATGAAGGTCTTGGACTCATTTCTCTAGCTTTTCTTACAAATGATTCCCACTACTTTTTTGGAATGCAAGATTTTCTTTATGTTGATTAGAAGGGACTCAAGTCCAGGGTAATTGAAATGTTCAGTCATGGCTATGTGTTTTTACAATAAGGCCTCAGTGAAATTTTATGCTCCTGTGAATATGTCTTGAGATGATGAATTTGTTGTTTGTTGAGTTTCTGAAAATTTCTCCAACTAGACTGGTCTTTTTGTTCTCTACTCTGAAAAGCTCTAGGGAAGCCATACCACTGAGCAGTGACTCTAATAATGGTACTATATTTAATACAATGAAATTTAACAATATGTATGAAAGGGTATGGCAGATAGTAAAATCTATGGTGATAATTATGGTTACTATTTATTAATCAGCCACCTTTCATAAAGCTTCCACTCTGCACCAAAATATTTGTTAAGTAAGGGACTTTAACCAGTGAATTTATCTATATTCTTGAACTCACAAAATAATAACTTACAAATGATGAAATTGAGGCTTACAGAGGTTAAAACAATCTACCCCAACTTACTCATAATTATTCCACAATGATTAAAGAATATTATTTGCATGCATGTTGTATGAAAGTGACTGCTACTGAGCCACTTATTCTTTTCGACCATCATCTGTGTACACACACAGATAATTTTAATATCATCATTTCAGAAAAGAACAGTGAAATTCTCCAATGGCTTTTATTTTTAAAAAGAATAATCTTCCCAACCTCATCCCATTTTCTTTTTGCCTGATCCAGCTTGATCTCATCCTGTGACTCAACAGTTATTTCTTTCCTGCCCAACTGTTTGACTTTTACTTACACAAGCTCAGTCCAGAGTCCAGCTGAATTCCTAGCCGAATCAGGGTTATTTCTATCTGGCAGCTTAAACTATAAAATTCACAGCATTTTTAATCTTTCTCTTACCTAATGGAAAGTTTCCTTTATTTTTAAGCTCTCTATACCTCCCAGAAACCCACAAAGGTCTGTAAATTTTTTCAAATTTTTCCAAATTTTTTTTTTACAAAAGCCTTTTATAAGTATTAGCCAGGCTCAGTAAAATAAGTAATTGACTTGACACAATGTTGTTCATTTGTCTGGATTTGTTGCCCACCTACAAAACTGCGGAGTGATCTAAATCTAGGAACTCTCTTCGAGATGGCACTGATCCATGCCGTGGGAGGAGAAGTTCCAGTAGGATAAGGTCATGCTAGGGAGACTTGTGTGTGCTGCTATTCAGAATTCTGAGAGTTCACTGCTTATTTTAAAACTTGTCCCATAGGAATATAACTTTCTTATTTCTTATATACACATTTGAAATACTATATTATGGTTTTTAGTCCATAGGAGGGCAATGTTGAGCTACAGGAAAATCCTTGCAGTTTCTTTTTGCAAAAGAACATATAGAATGGATTAATTTTAAAATTAATGAATTAAAACAAATTAACTAATTTAAACATACTACAAGATGATATTTATTTAATAATATTCCCACATTGAATACTGACTGGCTTCATGTTTGTCATACTGATAAAGTCCATAGGGTCACATAGAGTAGGACACGACTGAAGCGACTTAGCACACACGCATGCACAAAGCTATGTAGAGTCAGTGGCTGAGGCACATCCAGACCCACAGAAAAAAGATAAAATTTCTAGAAAAGACTCTCAAGGACAAAGACTTTGACCTAGAGATGAAGGTCTTGGACTCATTTCTCTAGCTTTTCTTACAAATGATTCCCACTACTTTTTTGGAATGCAAGATTTTCTTTATGTTGATTAGAAGGGACTCAAGTCCAGGGTAATTGAAATGTTCAGTCATGGCTATGTGTTTTTACAATAAGGCCTCAGTGAAATTTTATGCTCCTGTGAATATGTCTTGAGATGATGAATTTGTTGTTTGTTGAGTTTCTGAAAATTTCTCCAACTAGACTGGTCTTTTTGTTCTCTACTCTGAAAAGCTCTAGGGAAGCCATACCACTGAGCAGTGACTCTAATAATGGTACTATATTTAATACAATGAAATTTAACAATATGTATGAAAGGGTATGGCAGATACTAAAATCTATGGTGATAATTATGGTTACTATTTATTAATCAGCCACCTTTCATAAAGCTTCCACTCTGCACCAAAATATTTGTTAAGTAAGGGACTTTAACCAGTGAATTTATCTATATTCTTGAACTCACAAAATAATAACTTACAAATGATGAAATTGAGGCTTACAGAGGTTAAAACAATCTACCCCAACTTACTCATAATTATTCCACAATGATTAAAGAATATTATTTGCATGCATGTTGTATGAAAGTGACTGCTACTGAGCCACTTATTCTTTTCGACCATCATCTGTGTACACACACAGATAATTTTAATATCATCATTTCAGAAAAGAACAGTGAAATTCTCCAATGGCTTTTATTTTTAAAAAGAATAATCTTCCCAACCTCATCCCATTTTCTTTTTGCCTGATCCAGCTTGATCTCATCCTGTGACTAACAGTTCTTTCTTTCCTGCCCAACTGTTTGACTTTTACTTACACAAGCTCAGTCCAGAGTCCAGCTGAATTCCTAGCCGAATCAGGGTTATTTCTATCTGGCAGCTTAAACTATAAAATTCACAGCATTTTTAATCTTTCTCTTACCTAATGGAAAGTTTCCTTTATTTTTAAGCTCTCTATACCTCCCAGAAACCCACAAAGGTCTGTAAATTTTTTCAAAATTTTCCAAATTTTTTTTTTACAAAAGCCTTTTATAAGTATTAGCCAGGCTCAGTAAAATAAGTAATTGACTTGACACAATGTTGTTCATTTGTCTGGATTTGTTGCCCACCTACAAAACTGCGGAGTGATCTAAATCTAGGAACTCTCTTCGAGATGGCACTGATCCATGCCGTGGGAGGAGAAGTTCCAGTAGGATAAGGTCATGCTAGGGAGACTTGTGTGTGCTGCTATTCAGAATTCTGAGAGTTCACTGCTTATTTTAAAACTTGTCCCATAGGAATATAACTTTCTTATTTCTTATATACACATTTGAAATACTATATTATGGTTTTTAGTCCATAGGAGGGCAATGTTGAGCTACAGGAAAATCCTTGCAGTTTCTTTTTGCAAAAGAACATATAGAATGGATTAATTTTAAAATTAATGAATTAAAACAAATTAACTAATTTAAACATACTACAAGATGATATTTATTTAATAATATTCCCACATTGAATACTGACTGGCTTCATGTTTGTCATACTGATATTTAATTTGTAAATTGATGTGAATTATTCTTGTCACTCAAAGCCAAACCGTGGCTGTCCCTTTGGAGAAGGTTGTGTTCTCCTTGTGTGGCTTTTCTTTATTTTAAATATTGGAAATGCTTAAATTATTTGCAAACAATATTTTTTAAAAAAACTATTTTTGTACATGGTCTCCTGATGATAGCTCTGCTTGAGGAGAAAAGAATTCTTATAGATCAGATTTCTAAACTGCTTTGACATCTTTCTTTGGATCGGAATTTGAGGTTCCCTTTAAATGCCACCAAAAAGTTCTCAAACAATTAACCAAATGTAATGTTATTACATTACAAGGAAATTAAATTTCAGCCAATTTTTAAGTTATAAAATTTGGTCCTATATCAGAATTATTTTCCTAAAAAGAACCATAAATCAATACAGCATACTATCATTTCAACCTGCGTAAAGGCAAGTCTATTTTGAATTTTTAAAGCAAGTATTGTATGTAGAATTTAAGTGTAATTATGTGTTTGTGTGAAAAGTGAAAGTGAAAGTCACTCAGTCATGTCAGATTGTTTGTGACCCATGGGCTATACAGCCCATGGGATTCTCCAGGCCAGAATACTGGAGTGGGTAGCCTTTCTCTTCTCCAGGAGACCTTCCCAACCCAGGGATCAAACCCAGGTTTCTCGCTTTGCAGAAGGATTCTTTACCAGCTGAGCCACAAGGGAATTGTTTGTGTGAGAAAGTGACACATTTTGTGTTGCTTTGAAGGCTTATCAGACTCTCCTAGATTGAAAAAGCAACTTCTGTCTCCTCTAAGTGTGTTTATGTCCCGTTTACCAGGGCATCGTGATAGGAGTTAGTTGATAACCTACCTCTCCGTTTCCGTGCAGAAGCATGTCACAGCTTGTCTGTCGGTTAGTTCCTGAGTCCAAGGAAGTAGCAAACTACTGGATCAGTAACAATAGAAGCCAACATTTTAGAAACGCTTACTGTATGCCAAAGACTGTTATCCAAATATTGTTATTAATTTATTTACCACTCACAACAATGCTATAAGTTCTATTATTAGCATCATTTATTGGATAAGGAAACTGAGCTATAGACTGAGCACATTATAGGTGTTCAAGGTCACAGAGCTTCCCAAGAGACAGAGCCAGGTACACTTTTTGGGATTTGCTACTCATCACTACTTCAAGGTAAAAAGCAGAATGGATGGGATCTTCTCTGATAGTCCTGCGATAAAGAATCCACCTTCCAATGCAGGGAATGTGGTTTGACCCCTGGAGGGGGAACTAAGATCCCCCATGCCAACCCCACCCCCCCCTTACCACAATTAGAATGCATTAGTGCCACAGTTACAGAGCCCACATGCTCTGGAGACCACATGCCCAGAGGACCAAGACCCGATGCAGCCAAAAATAAATTAACTAATTAAAAAAACCTCAGGGTGGATCAAAGGTTAGAAGCAGTGATGCATGTGGCATTTCAGAGTAAAGGGAAAATATATTAATGTTAAGCAGTATTTAAAGTATTTCCTCAGTGTCTTTTTTTTTTCTTTTTAATATGGTGCCTCTGGGTAGGTGTGGGTGGATGCAGGTGGGTAAGAGTGCCAAAGAGGAACATCATTGTAAGACTGAGTTTTTCAATCCACCTGCATGCCTTAACATTCATGATGACAGGCTTTTTTTTTAAATTTTTAATTTTAAGAATATGATAAATGGATTCTAATTTCCCAGAGGGTAGACATTGCACCTTGATAATTTTCCTTGTCTTTTATTACATCTGATCCAATAGCAGTGATATGTGAAAATGATGCATTTGGAAAAATAAATAATGGATGACCAAAAAAATACTCAGGGCTAAAAGGCAGGTATGTATAAAGTCAAATGCAGAAACCACTGGCACACATCTTCGATCCATAGTTTAAATCTGAGTAATATCTTTGGGAGATTTATTCTGTTTATTTACACAGAGAAAGAATAGTTTGGGTCTGAACTACTGTCTGGATAATTCACTTCAACCTTATCAATAGGTGTATTTTTCTCTCTAGTTATTTACTTGAAGAAAAATATCTGACTTCTTATTTAAGATAGTATAAAAATGTGAACCCCATGCAAGTTTCCAAATGATTCTCATCAGCATATATGCAGAGAGATCTATTTGACTTTTCAAAATTTAACAGTTCTTATCTAGAAGTAAGGAGCACAATATACAGTAATTCTTATGAAATTCTAGTCAAACACTGAATGCTTACCCTAAATAGGGCATACATTTATCCATTCTATAAAATTTAGAACTCTCTATAAAAACTAGTATTGAATTTCAAGAAATTGCAAAGAACAGTTTTTCATGGTAAAGAAACCCTTCAGGGAGGGGCAACATTGGTGCACCACTATGGGTGTGTGTGTGTGTGTGTGTGTGTGTGTGTGTGCGCACATGCATGCATGATAATGAAAACCAAAAAAATGCAGATTAAAATACAAAGTAAAGGAAATAGATTTAACAGGAAGAAGATGAGAAAAGAAAGAAAAAATTCTGAGACTAATCAATTAAGAAAAAGGGAAGGAGAATGGGATGGATTGTAGCAATTTGCTCAGTAATTTTCCCATTTCCTGTTCATCTTCACCCCATTAGTAAAGAGTTTTAATTGAATATGTGTTGCAATAGAGCCCACAGGTCATTTCAATGACCCTGCAGCTGTATGAACACACAGGGGAGGCAGTGCTGTCACTGAACTGGTCCTGCATCTCACTGGGCTGAAAGGTTAGTTTTCATCTCCCATCCTATCCCACCCCACCCAGCTGCGGGCACACAGACTTCCTTAAAAAACTCCCGCCCTCAGGTTCGTTTCTAAAGCATGGAGAAATATGGAGGAAATGGATCAAAATTCAGGAGAAGCAGAGAGAGAGAGAAGACGAAAAATGAAAGATGATGGGAACTTCATTTTAAGGTTATTAGGTCGAAATTTGAATTTGGTTACATGAGAACAACTAGAGATGAAGAGATATGTGTAAAATATTTACTACATAACATAAAATAATTTCCACTTCTGGCCTCTACACTGCATTGATGTGCCAGGGGCCAGTGTGAGCAACTCCGCCCATGGCAAAGGTCATGAGGAAGGAGGCTTCAGCATACGCAAAGGCGTGATCAAGTCTTAGGAAACTCCCTTTTCCTGAGCATCTACCCCAAAACCAGAGTCCAACCATGAGAGGCACGAGATGTTTTTGACTTACTAAAGGCAAATTCTT
>SJYC01104803.1:0-13112 GCA_006408675.1 Madoqua kirkii
CAGATGTGATTGAATCAGAACCACTCACAGCTGAATGGATCAGCTCTATGGAAGAGTGAGAGTAGTAAAATAATTTTATCTGTTGTAATTTTACTAATTTTAGTCTAATTTCTAATAACACAGAAATTCAGTAACTTTTCAAGGCTAATTGAAACAGATACTGGTATCATTGTGAACACCAGAAAATTTCACCAGAGTGAAGCTCATTTACCTTCTTCATGAGGGAATCTTTCTGGTTAACACAGTTGTCCTCTGAGATAGCTAGTCAGGAAAAGTTTCTAGGAGGAAATTTAGAAAAGGAAAGATTGAATATTGTTGGCTCAGATATGTCATAATTAAAAGAGATATTTTTAAATGGCTATAACCTACTTTTATATCTAAGCTAATGTTTATTTTTAAATAGATTTTAATTTACTGGAAAGTGTCAAAGATAGTGTAGACAGTTCCCACATAAACCATATCCACTTTTCCTATTGTTAATATATTACTATTGCAGATGAGCCAATAATGGTATATTATTAAAAACTAAATTCCATACTTTATTTGGATTTTATTAGTTTTTCTCTAATGTTCTTTGTCCATTCCCAGAAGAGCAAATTACATTTGCCCTCATGTTTCTTTAGGTTCCTCTGGGTTGTGGCAGATTTCTCAGACGTTCCTTGCACTTTATGACCTTGACAGTTTTGAGAGGTACTGCTCAGGTATTTTGTAGAATGCCTGATATTTGGGTTTGTCTGATGGTTTTTTCAGGTTAGGTGGGTTATGGATTGGTGGGAGGAAGACTGCAGGGGTGAAGTGTCACTCTCAACATTATATATTAAGAGTATATTCTATCCACATGAACTTTCATCAGTGATGTTGACCTTGATCATCTGAGAAAATAAGCAGGCTTCTCCACTATGAAATTGTTGCCCCCATTTTAATTCCCAAACTGTGCTATTTAAAAACAAATCACTAAGCGTTGCGAACAGTTAAAGGGTGGGGAATGGAGCTTTACCTCCTGGAGGGTTAAACATCTACATAATTAGAAATTTTTTCTGTAGGGGAGATTTTATGTATTCAATCATTTATTTCATATAGACTCATGGTATTTATTAATATTTTATACTTTGAGCTATGATGCAATGTTATGTTATTTGTTATTGTTGCTCCATTTGTTCCAACTTTGACCACTTGGTATCTGTGTCCTTTGGACATATTGCCACCATTGTTTTGTTTTTGTATACTTTCTTATTTCTGGCACTTCAGGATGCTGTGGCCTCATTTTGCTGTGTCTCCAAGAAGAAACTGGAAAATTGTATTAGAAATAAAATATGGGCACAGGGTGTACAATCAGTTTTTTTTCTTTAACCTGCATTTTATTTGTATGGGGTGAATTATTTTCTGTCCGACATTGTTGGAGAAATGTCTCTTGATTCTGTCCCCAAGTGAAGGAGCATGATGCATCTGCATATTGAGTTTCTGTGTCTGTACTTCCTTTGTGTTTTTTTTCCTGATACTCAATTATAATCAGTGGATATTCTTGAGGATCTTTATTTCCATTTTCCATCTTGAAAAGAACTAGGAAGTATGTCATTATCCCCTGTGGACATTAAGAATAGTTTCTATAGATTCCAGGTTAATTTTTAATTAAAATTTGTATCAGTACAAGTTGGGACCCCCCTGGTGGCTCACACAGTAAAGAATCTCCCTGCAATTCAGGAGACTGCGGTTTGATCCTTGGGTCAGGAAGATCCCCTGGAGAAGGGAATGGCAACCCACTCTAGTATTCTTGCCTAGGGAATTCCATGAACAGAAGACCTAGCCCAGAGGAGTCCATGGGGTCACAAAGAATCTAACAGACTGAAGGACTAACACTTTTACCGCACAAGTTAAATAGTGTTAATTTTTTTATTTTGGCTGTTGTTAGTAAATGAATAAGTTAGTTTGTCAGAGACTATCTAATAGGACATCTTTTTAGAAGCTAAGTTCTAAATGTTGTGACTAGTATACAGTTTACCCCCTTGTATTTTCCAATGGGTAGGCAAAGGAAAGTGATAACTAGAAAATGTCAGGACTTCCCTAGTGGTTCAGTAGTTGAGAATATGACTTCCAATGCAGGGAATGTAGGTTAGATCCCTGGTCAGGGAATTAAGATCCCACATGCCAAGCAGCAACTAAGCCTGTATGCCACACCTATGAGCCTGGGTACCTCAGCTAGAGAGGCTGCATGCTTCAAACTGCAGAGCCCACAACTCTGGAGCCTGCAGCTATAACTAGAGAGAAGCCTGTGCACCACAAAAAAATATCTCGTGTGCTGTAACTAACACGTGATGCAGATAAATTATAATATATTATATATAAGTCATTGTGTAGACAGTACTTGAGTAGAATAGAGTATGTGAAAGTACATTGTAATTTTAAAAACTCATAATTTTATTTGTCATAACATGGATGTGCTGTACTGACATTCATCTCATAGTATATTTCACTTCAGTCTCTCAGTCATTTCTGACTCTTTGCAAACCCATGGAATGCAGCATGCCAGGCCTCCCTATCCATCACCAACTCCTGGAGCTTACCCAAACTCATGTCCATTGAGTCCCTGATGCCATTCAACCATCTCATCCTCTGTCATCGCCTTCGCTTTCAATCTTTCCCAGCATTAGGGTCTTTTCAAATGAGTCAGCTCCTTGCAACAGCTGACCAAAGTATTAAAGTTTCAGCTTCAACATCAGTCCTTCCAATGAATATTCAAGATTGATTTCCTTTAGAATGGACTTGTTGGATCTTCTCGCAGTCCAAGGGACTCTCAAGAGTCTTCTCCAACACCACAGTTCAAAAGCATCAATTCTTTGGAGCTCAGCTTTTTTCATAGTCCAACTGTCACATACATACATGACTAACGGAAAAACCATAGCCTTAACTAGACGAACCTTTGTTGGCAAAATGATGTCTCTGCTTTTCAATATGCTCTCTAGGTTGGTCATAGCTTTTATTCCAAGGAAAAGCATCTTTTAATTTCATGGCTGCAGTCACCATCTATAGTGATTTTGGAGCCTAAAAAAATAAAGTCTACCATTGTTTCCACTGTTTCCCCATCTATTTGCCATGAAGTGATGGGACTGGATGCCATGATCTTAGTTTCCTTAATGTTGAGTGTTAAACCAACCTTTTCACTCTTTTCTTTCACTTTCATCAAGAGGCTCTTTAGTTCTCTGAGGTTATTGCTGTTTCTACTGGCAATCTTGATTCCAGCTTGTGCTTCTTCCAGCCCAGCGTTTCTCAGGATGTACTCTGCATATAAGTTAAATAAGCAAGGTGACAATATACAGCCTTGACATACTCCTTTTCCCATTTGGAACCAGTCTGTTGTTCCATGTCCAGTTCTAACTCTTGCTTCCTGACCTGCATACATATTTCTCAAGAGGCAGGTCAGGTGGTCTGGTATTCCCATCTCTTTCACAATTTTCCAATCTTTCACTTTCATCAAGAGGCTCTTTAGTTCTCTGAGGTTATTGCTGTTTCTACTG
Organism: Madoqua kirkii; assembly: GCA_006408675.1. Taxonomy (NCBI): domain Eukaryota; kingdom Metazoa; phylum Chordata; class Mammalia; order Artiodactyla; family Bovidae; genus Madoqua; species Madoqua kirkii. The sequence goes on from SJYC01104803.1 coordinate 3,513, forward strand.
GCAATCTTGATTCCAGCTTGTGCTTCTTCCAGCCCAGCGTTTCTCAGGATGTACTCTGCATATAAGTTAAATAAGCAAGGTGACAATATACAGCCTTGACATACTCCTTTTCCCATTTGGAACCAGTCTGTTGTTCCATGTCCAGTTCTAACTCTTGCTTCCTGACCTGCATACATATTTCTCAAGAGGCAGGTCAGGTGGTCTGGTATTCCCATCTCTTTCACAATTTTCCATAGTTTATTGTGATCCACATAGTCAAAGGCTTTCGCATAGTCAATAAAGCAGAAATAGATGTTTTTCTGGAACTCTCTTGCTTTTTCGATGATCCAGCAGGTGTTGGCAATTTGGTCTCTAGTTCCTCTGCCTTTTCTAAAACCAGCTTGAACATCAGGAAGTTCATGGTTCATGTATTGCTAAAGCCTGGCTTGGAGAATTTTGAGTATTACTTTACTAGCATGTGAGATGAGTGCAATTGTGTGGTAGTTTGAGCATTCTTTGGTATTGTCTTTCTTTGGGATTAGAATAAAAACTGACCTTTTCCAGTCCTATGGCCACTGCTGAGTTTTTCCAGTTTGCTAGCATGTTGAGTATAGCACTTTCACAGCATCATCTTTCAGGATTTGAAATAGCTCAACTGGAATTCCATCACCTCCACTAGCTTTTTTCATAGTGATGTTTTCTAAGGCTCACTTGACTTCACATTCCAGAATATCTGGCTCTAGGTGAATGATCACACCATCATGGTTATTTGGGTCATGAAGATTTTTTTGTCCTGTTCTTCTGTGTATTCTCGCCATCTCTTAATATCTTCTGCTTCTGTTAGGTCCATACCATTTCTATCCTTTTTATCCCATCTTTGCCTGAAATGTTCCCTTGATATCTATAATTTTCTTGAAGAGATTTCTAATGCAGCACTGGAGTTGCAAGTTTCCGAGAGGTGATACCCCACATCCAAGGTCAGAGAAACCCAAGTTAAACAATAGGTGCTGGAGTGACTGTGAAGAGATATCCCACATTCAAGGGCAAAGGGGAAGCCCCAGCAAGATGGTAGAAGGGGCAAATTTGTGTTTGGAATCAAACCCTATTCCCACCAGAAACACACAGAGGGCTCAAAGAAACTTTGTGCACACCAGGACCCAGGGATCCCACAGAGATTAAGATAGAACTGTGTTTGAGTGTCTCCTGTGGAGTACAGTTTTGTGGTGGTCTGCCACAGGGACAGGGCATCTGGATGCAGCAGACTTGGGTATGGCATAAGCCCTCTTGGAGGAGGTCACCATTAACCCCACCATAGAGCCACCAGAACTTACACAGGACTGGCAAAACAGCCTCTTGGAGGGCACAACAGAACCTTGTGCACCAGTACCCAGGAGAAAGGAGCAGTAATCCCACAATAGACTGTCCAAGACTTGCCTGTCAGTGTCCAGGAGTCCCTGGTGGAGGCATGGGTTGGTGGTGGCCTGCTGCAAAGTTGGGGGCACTGAGTGTAGCAGTACATGCATTATCTTCATTACCTCCACCATAGTTTTGCTATGTGCCAAGTAAATAGCAGGGAGGGAATACAGCTACAGCCATCAACAGAAACTTGGATTAAAGATTTACTTGAGCATGGCCCCACCCTTCAGTACAAGACTCAGTTCCCCCCTCAGTCAGTCTATCCCATCAGGAAGATTCCATAGCCTCTTATCCTTCTCCAGCAGAGGAAAACCACAATCACAGAAAACTGACCAATCTAATCACATGGAACACAGCCTTGTTTAACTCAGTGAAACTGTGAGCTATGCCATGTAGGGCCACCCAAGATGGATGGGTCGTGGTGGAGAGTTCTGACAGAATGTGGTCCACTAGAGAAGGGAATGGCAAACCACTTTAGTATTCTTTCCTTGAGAACTCCATGAACAGTATGAAAAGGCAAAATATGGGACACTGAAAGATGAATGCCCCAGGTTGGTAGATGCCAATATGCTAGTGGAGATCAATGGAGAAATAACTCCAGAAAGAATGGAGGGATGGAGCCAAAGCAAAAACAACACCCACTTGTGGATGCGACTGGTAATGGAAGCAAGGTCCAATGCTGTAAAGAGCAGTATTGCATAGGAACCTGGAATGTTAGGTCCATGAATCAAGGCAAATTGAAAGTGATGAAACAGAAGATGGCAAGAGTGAATGTTGTCATTTTAGAAATCAGCAAATTGAAATGGACTGGAATGGGTGATTTCAACTGAGATGACCATTATATGTACTACTGTAGGCAAGAATCCCTTTGAAGAAATGGAGTAGCTATCATAGTCAACAAAAGAGTCTGAAATGCAGGACTTGGATGCAGTCTCAAAACTGTCAGAATGATATCTGTTTGTTTCCATGGCAAATCATTCAATATCATAGTAATCCAAGCCTATGCCCCAACCAGTAATGCTGAAGAAGCTGAAGTTGAATGGTTCTATGAAGACTTACAAGACTTTCTAGAACTAACACCCCAAAAAGATGTCCTCTTCATTATAGGGAACTGGAATGCAAAAGTAGGAAGTTAAGAAACACCTGGAATAACACATAAGTTTGACCTTGGAGTACAGAATGAAGCAGGGCAAAGGCTCATAGAGTTTTGCCAAGAGAACACATTGGTCATAGCAAATACCCTCTTCCAACAACACAAGTGAAGACTCTACACATGGACAAAACCAGATGGTCAATACCAAAATCAGATTGATTATATTCTTTGCAGCCAAAGATGAAGAAGGTCTATCCAGTCAGCAAAAACAAGATGAAGAGCTCACTGTCGTTTGGATTATGAACTTCTTATTGACGAATTTAGACTTAAATGGAAGAAGGTAGAGAAAACCACTAGACCATTCAGGCATGACCTAAATCAAATTCCTTATGATTATACAGTGGAAGTGAGAAATAAATTTAAGGGACTAGAGCTGATAGAGTGCCTGATGAACTATGGACAGAGGGTCATGATTTATATGGGAGACAAGGAACAAGACCATCCCCAAGCAAAAAAAAAAAAGGGGAGCAAAATAGCTGTCTTAGGAGGCCTTACAAATAGCTGTCAAAAGAAGAGAAGCAAAAAGGAAAGGAGAAAAGAAAGTATATACCCCTTTGAATGCAGAGTTCCAAAGAGTAGTAAGGAGAGATAAGAAAGCCTTCCTCAGTGATCACTGCAAAGAAATAGAGAAAAACAATAGAATGGGAAAGACTAGAGATCTCTTCAAGAAAATTAGAGATACCAAGGGAACATTTCTATATTTGGATAAGCAATAATATTAGAATCATTATCAATAATTCTATAGGGGTTCTTTAAATTGTTAGTCACCCCCAAGTTTCATAGCACTGCTTTCTTTTTTTTTTTCCTTTTCTATTCATAGCACCTACCAGTTAGGGCCAGTGATTTTCAAAACTGTGGTCTCCAGAACAGCAGCATCAGTATCATCTGGGAACTTGTCAGACATGTGGTCTGTGTCTTACCAAAATCTCTAGGTGATTCTGATGTATGCTGCAGACTAGGAAATACTAGACTCCAAGTTCTGTTACAATCCCATATTTAATGGCTTAAAGCATTAAACATTTGTATCTGACTCAAGCTACATGCCCGCAGTGGGGCAGCCAGGAAGACAGAAGATGCTTTACAACATCTGTTTCTGTGGTAACAGCAGCTGGAAAGTAAAATACACACTGGCTCTTAAAGCCTCTTCTGGGAAGTGACACTTTCTTCTCCTCATAATTCTTCACACAAAGGAAGCCTCTCTTGGCCACTCAACTTCAAAGGGTGTATGAGGTAGTGCCTTCCTACCAGGCATCACAAAGGATGGAAAGATAGATTTATTTAGCAAACAGGGTGAATATCTACTATAATATTGGGTATCACATTTTTTCCAATAGAAGTATAATGAGATTTACATATGTAATTAAAATTATCTATTGTTTACTTTAGAAAAGTAAGAAAAAGTAAGTTAAATTAATATTTTATTTAATTCAACATATCCAAAGTAGTGTCATTTTCACTAGAATCAGTGTAAAATTAATAATGAGATGTTTTGCTTTTTTTTTTAATCCAAAGTCTTAGAAGTCTGATGTGTATTTTGCACATATAACACAGCCAGTTTGAACTAGCCCAGTTTTAAGTACTCAATAAATATATGTGACTGGAGAATTTCAATTTGACTAACATCTTGAGTATGTCAAGACAATATCTGCCACATAGTAAGCATTCCACAAGCCTGTGTAAAATGTTGAATGATTGCAAACCATAAATATTTTTAAAAATAGTTTTCCTTCTTTATCATAGTACTGTATTTAGGTCTTGGTTTTCTTGTCAAATCCTGTCTCCTTGTAAATTTCTGCTACTTTTTAAGGCACATTCTAAATTTCAGGGATGTTTGTGAAAATTAGATTTCAAAACTTTCATTAGAAAAAGCATTATAAGTATTTATTTTTTTAATATATTTATCTGTTTGCTGTGGCTGTCTAGTTTTACATCTTAATCTACGATTTACGCTAACTTTCTTGTGTAACATTTTTGTGTGTCTGGGGACAACAGGGCTTTTCAGAATTATGTCAGATTTAAGCTGAGTTTAAAGGTTGAACATATGACCTCCACTCAAATTTGATGTTAAAACGTAAGGATTAAATGCCAGATAATTTTCAGTTAAGTAGGAAATGCTGAATTATAGTTCAAAGGCTCAGGTTTATGTTCAATAAAACTGTGTAATATAAAGCTGTTTTTATTGCCATGACACACTCCTTTTTAGTTTGCATATTCCAAGATGTAAACCGTCTGCTTAGTCTTTGTTTGAGAAACTTTGACACAACATTAAAAAAAACAACAACAAAAAAAACCCCACAATATTAAAGTTCAGAAATATTATTTTTTCCTTACTCCAGAGCATCCCTCCACTCAATCCCCATGACCTCCCACTGCTCCCTACCCACCTTTCCAACCTATGGACTTCCCACATTCCTCATCATCTTTGCCAACTTTCTAGGCTACTATTAAGAAATATATTTGCCGAAAAAGTATTCATTTAGTATGTTCAGCATTGTCTTATAATACCAGCCATGAGGTCCAGTGATTTGATAACTGAAGACTACTTATGCAACACCAACTCTTCTTCAGAAAATTTCTAAAGGACACATTTGCAAAAACATCTTTATATTAAAAAGAGTTTAACTTATGTGGTACTGTCTTTGTTTCTGAGTTGTGTAGAAAAAATAAAGGGCCAGTGGTTTGGTAAATCATGTCTTCTCATGGATGCACTCAATAGAGGAGAAGAGTTTGTTTTTTTATGGATCTGACTTGTGTTTTAAAGGGGAAAATGATCTAAGTATTCTACATGAGAATGTGGATCATGCTTCTCTAGCCACAGGGGTTGTGGTTGATGAGCGCCCCCAGCTTCTGGCCTCAGAAACTCATCCTTGCCTTTGTGCTCATCTCACACTTGCCGCATTTCTACCCTGGTGGCTCAGCAGTAAAGAATCCGCCTGCCAGTTCAGGAGACACGGGAGAAACACAGGAGATGTGGGTTCGATCGCTGTGTTGGGAAGATCCCCTGGAGAAGGAAACGGCAAACCATACTAGTATTCTTGCCTGGGAAATCCCATGGACAGAGGAGTCTGGCGGGTTACAGTCTATGCGGTTGCAAAGAGTCAGGCATGACTGAACAACTAAACAACACACTTCACATGGGCTCTTTGCACCCAATGATGAGCATGGCAGAGATGGATGCTGAAGCACAAAGATTTCTGGGAGTCACAAAACTGTTCTGATAGTCTGCTTTGGGTGGAGGACCCCTTGATGGATTAGCCAGAATTTCCCTAGACGCTTCCATCCAACTGTTTTCATCTTTTTTCTTTTTATTAGTTAGACATGTTTGTACCTGAGGCTCCTCCACACTTGTCTGGCTACCTCCCTATTTTCTTTCATACAGACATTTCCTTGGACAAAATCCTTTTACATTGATCCAGTCTTGGCATCTACTTCTTGGAGAACCAGGACTAATATAAGCCTTTTGGATTCACTTAGATTTGGCTTTTGAAAGAGAGTGTCACCTTATCAGAGTACGGTGGTGGAGCCTGCGCGGTGGGAGGATGGAGCGCTGTGGGTGCTGGTGGCCTCGGTGGCAGCAGGATGTAGGAGTCAGGGCAGGGTGAGAAGAGAATGGCTGAAGAGGGCAGTTGTTGCAGGGGCTCAGAATGAGGCTTTAGAATCTGAGAGAAGCATAAGAGGCACTGGGATTGAAAGGCAGTAGTAACACTGGGACATTTGTTGTGTATGAGGGGAATTAAGCCAAAAATAAAGGATAATGAGAACCATGTCAGAAATGGAAGTTATAGATATGGAAAATGAGAACATTGTATAAGACCTGTGGGTTGGGGAACAAATGGTAGATGAGATGGTTTTCAATGTGGAAGTGAATATTTTTATAAATGTATGCATATAGACAATACATGCTCTCCAGCTCTGTCTGGGGATAACTCCTTGATAATAATGGGCATAGCTATCACCCAGATGTTGGTTTCTATCAAACATTATTCATGAAAGAAACTGGAACTCCTTGGGAAATAAATGGCTGTTTCTGGGACTAGAGAATGGAAAGCACAAGATGAGCCTGGAACATTATTTTGTGCCAGAAAGTAAGGAATTCTCAAAGAATGATGGGATTATGTCAGAAACACAGTAAGCTACAAAACATTCCTGCTGACCAAATTTAGGACAATTTGGGGACAAGGTTGATAATAATGGATTATAATCAAAGTAACAAAGTATGAATCCATGCCTTCATAATATATATAAATAAATAAAGAAGGGAAAGATTTTCCTTCATAGAATGTCAACTAATGGATATGGATAAAAATAGTAGAAGCAGGAAAACTCACAATTAAATAGCAATGCTAATCATAATTAATTCAGCCAAGAACTATCAATGGATACTAAAACTATGGGTGAAAGTTTGATGAGGAACAGAATATTTATATCTTAAAGTAGTTCCTCACAAAATGTTTGTTGGTGACAAAGGGTAAGAGCCATTATGTGGTAAGAACAACAGCAAAAAACCTGGCAAGATCGCTCTTAGTTAAGAAATCAGTTAGCAGCTCTAATAATAAAAACATTCAAAATCATGTACAAGATTAATAGAATCATAAAAACAGAGTATCTATTCTGGCAAATTTCTCCCCCAAATCTAATCTGGCTCCCATCATGAGGCAACATCAGGAAAACAAACAGAAATTCAACTCAAACTGAGGTATGTATTTATACATCTAGAATTGATTAGGTCTCATTTATAATATTTTTCAGATCTAAGAATTTGGAAATAAAAAACACTGAAAAAAGAAAAAAAATGTCATGGCAGGTACTTAAGGACTCAATTCCCCATTTTCTCTGGAGAAATTAAAACATGTATTTGTCAGATTAGATTTGTGGAGTTGATGTGGCCAAGATTTCCCAATAGTGATATGTACAGCTTCCCAGAGATTCTTTACTTGTTCTTCTCCTAGTCAAGTTAATATCTGTAATTCATGCATATTTATAGAAAAGGCTCAAAATCTGACTAAAAATATAGACTTAAATTATAAGTTTAAGAATTATTTTGAACTGATTTATGCAACAAAAAGTTTTTTTTTTTTTTAATTTTCACATGTGTTACTTTTTAATCCTAAAATTCTTTGGGTAACAAATTTGAAGACAATCAGAAAAGACAGATTTAAAATATCTCAAACATAAGCATTTCTCTCATTGTCTCCTTGCTGGTCAGGAGCATATATTACAAAAGGGTCAGGAAAAAGAAGGAGGAAGAAGAAGCAAGAAAATGAGAAGGGAAAGAAAAGGGAAAAGGAAAAAGAAAAGGTTGAGCACAAGAGAATAAGGAGGAGGAGGAGAATGAAAATACATTTGTGAAGGTACTTTAGATGCAAGAATAAAATTGACATGTATTAGGTTGATATCATGTGCCTGGTATTAATTTAGATGCTTTTTACATTGTTTAGCAAGTAAGGAAAAAGCTGAGAGTAATTAGTTATCTTCTCAATGGCTAGTTAGATGTTATGTCTGTCTTTCTCCAAAGCTCCAGTGTTATCCTAAGTGATGCTAGTGAATAGTTAACTGTCTAACTGGTGAAATAAAGGATGGAAATGCTCCACTAGATGTTAGCATCAAGGTGATTTATTGCTTTTCTTTCAATACAGTTTCCTTAATAAAAAAAAAAAAAGACATGACTCAAGCGACTTAGCGGTAGCAGGAATGTTTTTACTAATTTTCAGCTCATTAAAGTACCATTTCATCCTTATGTAGATTATACATAGTGAAGTAAGTCAGAAAGAGAAAAACAAATATAGTCTATTAATACCTATATATGGAATCTAGAAAAATGATTTTGATGAACCTATTTTCAGGGAAAGAAAGGAGAGGCAGATATAGAGAATGGACTTATGGGCACAGTGAGGGAGGGAGAGAGTATGATGAATGGAGAAATTAGCACCAACACTATCGGGTGTAAAATGGATAGCTGGTGAGAAGCTGCTGTGTAGCACAGGAAACTTGGTCTGGCACTTTGTGGTGACCTGGAGGGATGGGATGGGGAGGAGGGAAGGAAGACTAGAGAGGGACAGTATGTATGTATAATTATGGCTGCTTTATGTTGCTGTATGGAAGAAACCAACACAACACAGCAAAAATTTTAAAATTTTGAAACTAAGAAAAAGTTTAAAAATCTGAATTAAATTGAATGCCCTAAAATAGCTAACAGAAGCAGAAGATACTAAGTAGAGGTGGCAAGAATACACAGAAAAACTATACAAAAAACATCTTCATGACCAGGATAATCACTATGGTATGATCAGTCACCTAGAGCTAAATATCGTGGAATGTGAAGTCAAGTGAGACATAGAAAGTATCACTATGAACAAAGATAGTGGAGATGATGGAATTCCAATGGAGCTGTTTCAAATCCTGAAAGATGATGCTGTGAAAGTGCTGCACTCAATATGCCAGCAAATTGGAAAAACTCAGCAGTGGCCACAGGACTGGAAAAAGTCAGTTTTCATTCCAATCCCAAAGAAAAGCAATGCCAAAGAATGCTCAAACTACTGCACAGTTGCACTTATCTCACACGCTAGTAAAGTAATGCTCAAAATTCTCCAAGCCTGGCTTCAGCAATACCTGACCCATGAAAATCCAAATGTTTGGGCTGGTTTTAGAAAAAGCAGAGGAACCAAAGATCAGATTGCCATATCCTCTGGATCATCAAAAAAGCAAGAGAGTTTCAGAAAAACATCTTTTTCTGCCTTATTGACTATGCCAAAGCTTTTGACTGTGTGGAACACAGTAAACTGTGGAAAATTCTGAAAGAGATGGGAATCCCAGACCACCTGACCTGCCTCTTGAGAAACCTATATGCAGGTAAAGAAGCAACAGTTAGAACTGAACATGGAACAACAGACTGATTCCAAAGAGGAAAAGGAGTATGTCAAGGCTGTATATTCTCATCCTGCTTATTTAATTTATATGCAGAGTACATCATGAAAAATGCTGGTCTGGAAGAAGCACAAGCTGGAATCAAGATTGCCAGGAGAAATATCAATAACCTCAGACATGTAGATGAC
>SJYC01104804.1:0-27748 GCA_006408675.1 Madoqua kirkii
GTCAAGGCTGTATATTCTCATCCTGCTTATTTAATTTATATGCAGAGTACATCATGAAAAATGCTGGTCTGGAAGAAGCACAAGCTGGAATCAAGATTGCCAGGAGAAATATCAATAACCTCAGACATGTAGATGACACCAGCCTTATGGCAGAAAGTGAAGAGGAGCTAAAAAGCCCCTTGATGAAAGTGAAAGAGGAGAGTAAAAAAAGTTGGCTTAAAGCTCAACATTCAGAAAATGAAGATCATGGCATCCGGTCCCATCACTTCATGGAAAATGGATGGGGAAATGGTGGAAACAGTGTCAGACTCTTTTTTTTTTTTGAGAGAGGGGTGGGCTCCAAAATCACTGCAGATGGTGACTGTAGCCATGACATTAAAAGACGCTTACTCCCTGGAAGGAAAGTTATGACCAACCTAGATAGCCTATTCAAAAGCAGAGACATTATTTTGCCAACAAAGGTCCATCTAGTCAAGGCTATGGTTTTTCCACTAGTCATGTATGGATGTGAGAGTTGGACTGTGAAGAAAGCTGGGCTCCAAAGAATTGATGCTTTTTTTAAAAAAGTTTTATTTTTACTTTATTTTACTTTACAAAACTGTATTGGTTTTGCCATACATTGACATGAATCCTCCACGGATGTATACGAGTTCCCATTCCTGAACCTCCCTCCCACCTCCCGCCCCATATAATCTGTCTGGATCATCCCTGTGCTCCAGACCCAAGCATTCTGTATCCTGTATCGATCATAGACTGGTGCGTCATTTCTTACATGATAGTATACATGTTTCAATGTCATTCTCCCAAATCATCCCACCCTCTCCCTCTCCCTCTCCATCTCCCTCAGAGAATTGATGTTTTTGAAATGTGGTGTTGGAGAAGAATCTTAAGAATTCCTTGGACTGCAAAGATATTCAACCAGTCCTTTCTAAAGGAGATCGGCCCTGGGTGTTCCTTGGAAGGAATGATATTGAAGCTGAAACTCCAGTACTTTGGCCACCTCATGCAACGAGTTGACTCATTGGAAAAGACTCCGATGCTGGGTGGGATTGGGAGCAGGAGGAGAAGGGGACGACAGAGGATGAGATGGCTGGATGGCATCACTGACTCGATGGACATGAGTTTCAGTGAACTCTGGGAAATGGTGATGGACAGGGAGGCCTGACATGCTGTGATTCATGGCATCACAAGGAGTCGGACACTATTGAGTGACTGAACTGAACTGAAAATAGCAAATGAATAATATTAAATTTTTCAAATAAAGTTTCATTTAAAATTGTATGATTGAACTGTTCTCTGAATACTTCTGAATTTTCAAGCAGTCAAGCTATTATAAAGTACTCAGATATTAAGTAAATTGTAAATTGTTCAATTTGTTTTGACAAATAAATACACGTTTACACAAGACACAGAACATTTCCATCAACCAAAATAGTTCCTTTGTACTTTTTTCTGGTCAGTTTCTCCAACCCTTGAAGCTGGAGGTATGTACTGATTTGATTTGTATCAACACCATTATGTTAGCTTTGCCAGTTCTAGGATTGTACACAAATGGAATCCACAGAATATTTTTTGTATCTGACTTTATCCACTCAGCACAATATTCCGACATCCATTTATGTTGCTGGATGTATCAGAGGTTTGCTCCTTTTTATTGTGAGTAGCATTCACTCTATGAATCTACCACAGTTTGTTTATCCATTCCCCTGTTGATGGCTATCTGGCTGATTTTGGTTTTTATGAATAAATTTGACTGGACATTTTGGTAAAAGTTTGTTTGTGGACATATGCTTTCAATTCTCTGGATTGGAATTGCAGGGTCAAAAGGTAGGTGCGTATTCAGCTTTTTAATCAATGGCCAAACAACCTTCCAAACTGGTTGTGCCATTTATCTGCTCTCACCAGCACAAAGTATGAGAATTCTGGTTGTTTCAAACTCTCTCCAACATTTGGTGGGGTTGTTTGGTATCTTCCATTTTTGGCATTCAGTTCAGTTCAGTTGAGTTCAGTCGCTCAGTCGTGTCTGACTCTTTGCGACCCCATGAATCGCAGCACACCAGGCCTCGCTGTTCATTCCCATCTCTCGGAGTTCACTCAGACTCACCTCCATCATCCAGCCATCTCATCCTCTGTCGTCCCCTTCTCCTCCTGCCCCCAATCCCTCCCAGCATCAGAGTCTTTTCCAATGAGTCAACTCTTCGCATGAGGCGGCCAGAGTACTGAAGTTTCAGCTTTAGCATCATTCCTTCCAAAGAAATCCCAGGGTTGATTTCCTTCAGAACGGACTGGTTGTATCTAGGTGTCATTTGCATATCTGAGGTTATTGATATTTCTCCCAGCAATCTTGATTCTAGCTTGTGTTTCTTCCAGCCCAGCATTTCTCATGATGTACTCTGCATATAAGTTAAATAAGCAGGGTGACAATATACAGCCTTGACGTACTCCTTTTTCTATTTGCTACTTACAACAATATTGGAGAGAATTCTTGTTGTGACTGAAGAAGATTATTTAGCTCATAAGAATTCATCTGAAACTGTAGTCCACCAGGCTCCTCTCTCCATGGGATTTTCCAGGAAAGAATACTGCAGTGGGTTGCCATTTCCTTCTCCAGAAGATATTCTGAGCCAGGGTTAGAACCCACATCTTCTGTGGCTTGTGCATTGCAGGCAGATTCTTTACCACTGAGTCACTGGAGAAGCCTGGAGGCCAGGGGAGGCAGCTGAAACCAGCCACCCATGCCCGAGGCCAGGGCTGGCAGCTGGGAGGATCAACCTGAGGAGTGGTGGCTGCGCAGGAGCAGGAGAGCCTAGAGGAGCTATTCCACATTGAAGGTCAGGAAGGCGATGGTAAGGAGATACCCCTTGTTCAAGTTAAGAAACAGAAGCTGTGCTTTGCTGGAGCAGCCGTGAAAAGATATCCCATGCTCAAGGTAACAGAAACCCAAGTAAGATGGTAGGTGTTGCAAGAGGGCATCAGAGGGCAGATACACTGAAACCATACTCACAGAAAACTAATCAGTCTAATCACACTAGGACCACAGCCTTGTCTAACTCAATGAAACCAAGCCGTGCCTGCGGGGCAACCCAAGACAGGTGGGTCATGGTGGAGAGGTCTGACAGACGTGGTCCACTGGAGAAGGGAATGGCAAACCACTTCAGTATTCTTGCCTTGAGAACCCCATGAACAGCATGAAAAGGCAAAATGATAGGATACTGAAAGAGGAACTCCCCAGTTCACTAGGTGCCCAATATGCTACTGGAGATCAGTGGAGAAATAACTCCAGAAAGAATGAAGGGATGGAGCCAAAGTAAAAACAATACCCAGTTGTGCATGTGACTGGTGATAGAAGCAAGATCCAATGCTGTAAAGAGTAATATGGCATAGGAACCTGGAATGTCAGGTCCATGAATCAAGGCAAATTGGAAGTGGTCAAACCAGAGATGGCAAAGGTGAACGTCGGCATTCTAGGAATCAGCAAACTAAAATGGACTGGAATGGGTGAATTTAACTCAGATGACCATTATATCTACTGCTGCGGGCAGGAATCCCTCAGAAGAAATGGAGTAGCCATTATGGTCAACAAAAGAGTCTGAAATGCAGTACTTGGATGCAGTCTCAAAAACGACATAATGATCTCTGTTTGTTTCCAAGGCAAACCATTTTTGGCATACTTGTGGCTATGTAATGGTATGCTTCTGAATACTTTTGCAGGGGTGGAAAGGTTGTTTCCTTTATCTTTCAGGTCCTTTGTCTGATCTAATAACTAAATTGATGTAAAAAAGATTAACATGAAAATGCCAAATTTAATGTTCAGTGTATGGGAGCCCTAGAGATCTGAGATGAAAGGGCAATTTGAACAGTTGAGGTTTCTAGGTCATCCTGAGTTACAGAATGGGTGTGGTCATCAAAGAGGGGATAGGGAAGTCTTAGGACAATGAAACAATGTTAATTAGATGTGTTCCTTGACATATAGATAGGTCATTCTGATAAAAGTTGTTTCTGATAATAACTCTCTTTCTCTGAGCCAGGTTCCCTCTCTTAATTCTTTTAGGTAATAAAAGTGTGTTTATTAGTTCTCAGTCATATCCAACTCTGACACCCCAAGGACTGTAGCCCACCAGGCTCCTCTGTCCATGGATTCTCCAAGCAAGAATACTGGATAGTTGCCATGTGATCCTCTAGGGGATGTTCCAGACCCAGGAATCCAACCTGGGTCTCTTGCACTGCAGGTGGATTCTTTACCATCTGAGTCACCAGGGAATTTATGTGGACTCTCACCCACCAGGATCTTCTTTACATGGGATTTTTCAAGAAAGAATACTGGAGTGGGTTGCCATTTCCTAATCCAGGGAATCTTCCCAACCCAGGGGTGGAACCTGTGTCTCTTGTGTATTCTGCATTGCCAGGTGGATTCTTGATCACTTCCCACATGGGAAGCCCCTTAGGTAGTAAAGGGGGAGATAAAAAGTTCTTTCTGTGTCTCTGGGCATTGATTATCTTCAGCTTAAAATAATCTACATACTTAAACCATACACTTTGGGGGCCACATTCTGAGCTCCTTCACTTTCAACAAAGCTGAAGGTCATGAAGGATCCTGCAGTAGTCATTAGGGATGCTGCAGATATTTAAGACCTCTCTTCCTTCTGAACACATGATAAGATTATACTTGTATCAATATTATATGTTCACAGTAAATAAAAAGTCCTCTGCAGATCTGTGCTGAACATGTGATAAGATATAGAAATAATCATTATTTTTAACTTTGGGATTTTTGTGTCATTTGTTGCAATAGCATAACTTAACCTAACCTGAAATGTGAAATATGATTCTAAATATTTCTTGCCCCATTGAGGTCTATTTTCGCTATCTATGAACTTGGAATAATGTGTAAGAGGGGTCAGAAGATATTGGAAGGAAGTAATTTATATTTTGTTAGTACTATTCATGTGAAAGACAGTATATTCAGTACTTTACACAAGTTATTTCTTTGAAGACTCTCTTCTCTCATGTGGCTCAGTTGTGTCTAACTCTTTGCGACCCCATGGACTGTAGCCCACCAGCCTCCTCTGTCCATGGAATTTTCCAAGTGGGAATACTGGAATGGATTGCCATTCTCTTCTCCAGGGGATCTTCCCGACCCAGGGATCGAACCTGCATCTCCCACATCTCCTGCATTTGCAGGCAGATTTTTTTTTTTACCACTGAGCCACCACTGTTATCTTGAAATAGATTTTAGTATTTTCTAATCATTTAAGTGAAGAAACTGCGGGTTAGAGTGTTGATTAACTTGTTCAGGCTTGTAAAAACTGGTGAGTGTGGGTGTCCTTTCTCTTTCACTTGTACTATTTTCATTGCTCTGTGATATCTGAAGTCGGGTTATATTGTCAGTGACAGAATTAGAAGTTATTGCTATGGCCTTTAATACTGTGTAGACATAAAAACAAAAATGTAGAAATAATGTGTGACTTCTAATTCTGAAAGCAGAATAGCTGTTGACAAAATTGGGAAGACAGAACTTCAATGGCCTGAGGATATATTTTGTGAGCCAATGTATAACAGAAAATAAAGCTATAAATAAAATGGTATTTTGAAATGCAAATGAGGAATCTATGTCCTGAGGTGCTATCAGTGTTTGAGAAGCTCAGAGACAGTCTGCAGTACTGATGGACCATATAGGAAGACTTTTCAGTCACTTTCCAAAGGTCAGGTGTACTTGTTACATTGCTGAATGGGCATAATCTGCAGTCATCTTTTCAGTAATTCATTGACTGAAAAATAAAAACACAATGTGAGAGTTGTGAGTTAAGTTCTGTTTGGGGCAAAATGAGGACTAAAGCCTGAAAGAAAGCATCTCAGATCTGTCTCTCCAAGGAACTGCGCCAAAGAGGTGGTGGGAAAGTCAGCATATATTTACATCATTTTGGTGGAGTACGTGCAGTCAAGCGCACATTTTTGGCAGAATATTGCTGCTAGTCTCACGATGGTTACTGCTAGTCACAAGGCGCAGATGTTTCCATTAATGATTTTAGTGCTTTTCTAGATATGAGAAAATGTACCAGTTTGTCTCACAGAGGGCCTCATTCCTGATCTCCATCCTTTAGAGATCTGAACTCCTTTCAAGTTAGGCTGAAATTTAGTGACGATGATGGCTGGTGACTTATCCTTATAGGTGCAGATGGCAAGATTTAGCTGGCAAATTCTGATTTGCCCAAGTGATAGGAGCAATATAGCTTATAGAGCCTGTTACAGAATGGCTTTATATATAAAACCACACACACACACACACACACACACACACACACACACACACACACAGAGTGTGTGTGGACAGTTTTCATTATGGTTATAGTTCCAAGCAATGTTTTAAATTTTTATGATTTATGTCCATATGAAAGAGGTAAAGAAAAAAAAATTAGATTTCTATTTAGATCTGACTGTTGAAATAGCAGATTTTAACCATTAATTTTTAGGTATTTTTGAGACTGCTTTATATTTTACATTTATTTTAAGGCTTAAATTTCCAAATACTGAATAATATAGAATATATTGTCTGATAAATGAAAATAAGTTTGAAATCAGCAACAGAACAATAAAGAGACAACTCTAACCATTTGGATTAAACAACAAACTTCCAAATACCCAATGGGTCAAAAAAGAAATCAGAATAAAATTTAGAAAATATTTTGATTAAGTGATAATGAAAATCCAATGTTTGAATGTTGGGGGGAATGCAGCTAAAGCTTCTTTTCTTTGGAAGCAAATTAGAGCTTTAATGCATATGTTAGAATATCAGAAAGGTTGAAAATAAAAGATTTACACTTCCAGTTTAAAAAGATATTGAAAATAGAACCCAGAGAAATGAGCGAATGCAGGAAATAATGGAAGAGAATGCCACAGAGGAAACTGACAAAGTTAAATATATATTCTTTGAAAAGATTTTGAAAAGCTAGTAACCCTAGCAAAATTGATAATGGACAAGTTAAAGAGAAAGCACAAAGTTCTCAACTGAGATGTGAAAAGAGCACCCTCAATATGTCATTAAAAATACAATGAGAAGATATTATGATGCTCAGAATTACTGGCCAGTGAACAAAGACCTAATGAAATATCACCTTACAATGACTACAGTGGCTTATTTATTTAAAAACCATAAATAAAAATAAACAGGTGCTGGTGAGACTGTAAAGTAATTGGAACCCTCATACGTTGGTGGTTCAGCTGCTTTAAAAATAGTTTGATAGTCCTCCCAAATGTCAAACTTAGAATGTTACCAAGTGACACATCAATTCTACTCCTTGGTATAAACCCAAGAAAATTGAAAAGACATATAGTAGTTCAGCTGATAAAGAATCTGCTGCAATGCAGGAGACCTAGGTTTGATCCCTGGGTTGGGAAGATCCACTGGAGAAGGGAACGGCTACCTACTCCAGTATTCTGTCCTGGAGAAGTCCATGGCCTATATAGTCCATGGGATCACAAAGAGTCGGACATGGCTGAATGACTTCCACACAAAACTTCTACACAAGAGTTCATAGCAACAACATTCATAACCAAAAAGTAGAAACAATTTAAATGTCTGTCAACTCACAAGTAGATAAACAAAATGTTGTGTATCAGTACAATGGAATATTGATGAGCCATAATAAGGAATAAAATGCTGATACATTCTACAACATAAATCAGCCTTGAAAGCATTACACTAAGTATAAAAGTCAGAGCAAAAGCTCATAAAGTGTCTAATTTCATTTCTATGAAATGTCCATAATGGCAAATCTACATAAAATAGATTAGCTGGTTGCCATGGATTGGAAGGAGAAGGAATAGAAAGTGATGGCTAACAGGAATGGGTTTTCTTTTGAAGCTGGCAAAAATGTTCTGTAATGCACTGGTAATGATTCTACAAACTTACAAGCATATTAAACCCCACTGATTTTACATTTTAATGTGGTGAATTTATGGTATGTGAATTGTATCTCAATTACAAAATAGTATATTATGAATGCCTTAATGCTAACATGTTTGAACATTTAAAAGAAAGATAAATTCTTGAAAAACATAACTTGCATAAGGATAAATACAAAATTGAAATAGTTTGGGTTAGATAAGGAACTGAATTCACAATGAAAGATTTCCTCCCCCCCACACAAACTTCAAGCCTAAGTAGTTTCACCAGTAAATAACAAATATTTTAGAGTAAAATAATCTGCATAATATCTGTTTTATGTGAACTATTACAGAAAGTAAAGAGGGAAGGAAAAATATTTCAAATTGTGTTCTGAGACCAGGATAATCCTGATTACAAAATCATATAACAATTATGTAAGAAAAGAAAAACAAGGCCAAATTCTTTCATGAACACAGCTGCAAAAATTCTAAACAAGATAATACAAATGAGGTTTATTCCAGGAATGCAAGATTGGTTGAACAAAGGAACATAAATCAATATACTTTACCACTCTTATCAAATAAAGGAAAAAAAATGTATGATTAACTCCATAAGTGCATGAAACTCATTTGATAAAATCCAATATCCATTTACTACAAAAACATGCAGGTAACCAGGAATAGGGGCTTCCCTGATGGCTCAGTTCAGTTCAGTTCAGTCATTCAGTCATGTTCGACTCTTTGCAACCCCATGAACTGCAGCATGCCACGCCTCCCTGGCCATCACCAACTCCTGGAGTCCACCCAAACCCATGTCCATCGTCAGTGATGCCATCCAACCATCTCAACCTCTGTGTCCTTCTCCATTCAGTCATGTTCGACTCTTTGCAACCCCATGAACTGCAGCATGCCACGCCTCCCTGGCCATCACCAACTCCTGGAGTCCACCCAAACCCATGTCCATCGTCAGTGATGCCATCCAACCATCTCAACCTCTGTTGTCCTTCTCCTCCTGCCCTCAATCTTTCCCAGCATCAGAGTCTTTGCAAATGAGTCAACTTTCCGCATCAGGTGGCCAAATTATTGGAGTTTCAGCTTTAGCATCAGTCCTTCCAATGAACACCCAGGATTGATCTCCTTTAGTAAGGACTGGTGGGATCTCCTTTCAGTCCAAGGGACTCTCAAGAGTCTTCTCCAACACCACAGTTCAAAAGCCTCAATTCTTCAGTGCTCAGCTTTCTTTATAGTCCAACTCTCACATCCACACATGACCACTGGAAAAACCATAGCCTTGACTAGATGGACCTTTGTTGGCAAAGTAATGTTCTGCTTTTTAATATGCAGTCTAGGTTAGTCATAACTTTCCTTCCAAGGAGTAAACCGTCTTTTAATTTCATGGCTGCAATCACAATCTGCAGTGAGTTTGGAGCCCAGAAAAATAAAGTCAGCCACTGTTTCCACTGTTTCCCCATCTATTTCCCATGAAGTGATTGAACTAGATGCCATGATCTTAGTTTTCTGAATGTTGAGCTTTATGCCAACTTTTCCCACTCTCCTCTTTCACTTTCATCAAGAGGCTTTTTAGTTCTTCTTCACTTTCTGCCATAAGATGGCTCAGTAGTAAAGAACCAGCTTAATAATGGAGGGAACATGGGTTCAATCCTTGGTTGGGAAGATCACCTGGAAAAGGAAATGGCAACCCACTGCAGTATTCTTGCCTGAGAAATCCCATAGACTGAGGAGTGTGGTGGACTATGTAATTGGAAACAACATGAAGTTGTCCACTATTAGCTCTTCTGTTTAATATTGTACTGAAGTTTTAGCTAGTGCAAAAAGTAAGAAAAATAAAATATAGTCTTTACAATAAGGAGAAAGCTCTCATCATTTGCAGGAATAATAAATAATTGTGCAAAATTCTATAAACTAGTAGAAACATAATGAAGTTTAGTAAGGTCACTGGTTTATACATAAAATACATCATATTTTTATGAACTAATAACATTTGGGGAATTAAAGCACCACCTTTGAATTTACAATAAAATATCAGCTACATTTAATAGAAAATTCATTTTTGTTAAGACGATCATTTCTGCCCACACTCCATGCAATCTTAGTCAAAAGTTTAACACTTTTTTGTGTGTAAGTCAGCAAAGAGACTTCAGAACTTATAAAGAAATATAAAAGAACTGAGATATCCAAAGAAATTTTATTAAAGTACCAGCCATCGATATTTTTAAGCTATAATAATTAAGACAATGCTCTAATCGTGCCATGAAAGATAATCAGTGTTAAAAAATAGATCTGAGTTATAGATTTACACATATACAGTAAGATGATTAAAGCCAAATTACAAAGGCAGTATAAAATGAAATATTAGTCTTTTCATTATGTGGTGCTGAGTTACCTGGATATCCACACAGAAAAACACGTTTTGACTACTATATAAACAAAAATTGTTTTAAGATTGATATTGGACTTGAATATGACAGTAACACAATACAGTTTCTAGAATAAAATGTAGGATAATGTGTTTAGGGATAGACAAAGATTTACTAAGCAGTGTTCCAATAAGCACTGAGTAGAGAAGACTGATAAGCTGATAAGTGAAAAGAAGGTAAAAGTGAAGCTGCTCAGTCATGTCTGATTTCTTGTGACCCCCTGGACTGCAGCCTACCAGGCTCCTCCATCCATGGGATTTTCCAGACAAGAGTACTGGAGTGGGTTGCCATTTCCTTCTCCAAAGGATCTTCCCAACCCAGGGATCAAACCTGGGTCTCCTGCATTTCAAGCAGATGCTTTACTGTCTGAGCACCAGGGAAGCCCCAAGCTGATAAACTGGACTTAATTAAAAACAAGATGAGGATGAGGAGCAACTGAAATCTTCATACACTGCTATTTGGAATATAGAGGTAACACCATGTTAAAAAGCTGGCAATATCCACTAGAGCTAAACCTACTGATCCCTATGATCCAGCATTGCTACTACTAAGTACATACCAAGCAAATGAGTGCTTATTTCTATTAAAACATATTTAAAGTGGTATTATTCAAAATAAAATAAAGTGGGAAACAGTACAAATGTCTATCCACAGTAGGATATTTACATAGATAGTGATATACTCATTCAGTGCAATTCTACACTGCAATGAAAAATTACTGTTTGCAACCACATAAATATTACATACATAACCATGAATTTAAAATATTGAAAGGATAATGAGTAGTATAGGATTCTGTTTATATGAAGTTCAAAGACAAGCAAACTCACTCTAATGTTCAAGGACAGAATAATGGTAGCTCTTGGGGGATTATCACGAAAGTGTGAGCACTAGGGAAATCTACATTTCACATTATATTCATGCACAATTATTTACCCTTGTTACCTCAAATTTGCATCATTAAATGATGCAGAAACCATTTTTTATAGTTAATTTGGCTTGGTTTAATTAAACGTGAGAGCTGAGTTAAATAGCATGAATCTGTAAGAAGAAAGAATGCTGACATTCTAATAACTCATTTTGGAGAATATTCATGTTTTAAAAGTGAAATCTCAGACATTTGGTACATCCTAACTGATGCTATTGACATGTTTTGATGTCTGTGTCTGATACAATAAGAACTCAGAAATACAGGTTGGCATCAATTTATTAAAATCATATCACTCAAAAATTATCATAGATAATATTATTTAATATTTATACACTATTATAGAAACCAGGGCTTCCCTGGTGGCTCAGCTGGTAAAGAATCATGCCTGCAATGCAGAAGACCTGGGTTCAACTCCTGGGTCAGGAAGATGCTCTGGAGAAGGAAATGGATGTCCACTTCAGTATTGTTGCCTGGAGAATCCCATGGACAGAGGAGCCTGACAAACTACAATACATGGGGTTGCAAAGAGTCTGAGAAAACTGAGCACTATAGACTCTAAAATAATTACAGCTTTTTAAGATTGTGGGTGCAAATTTTAATAGGAATGAATTTTAGAATATGTGCTAAGTTTTTCAACTTCCTTCATCAAGTGTAGCAAAAATATCTCAGAAATCAGGTAATAAACATAGCTTATAAAAAAGCAATATTTGAATAGCTCACTCAGATCATACAAGTGATTGATTATGGTCTAATTTTAATCATCATGGAATCTACCAAATAAGCCAGTTATAGTCAGTCCTCAATTTTGCATTAGTTCAGGTCAGTTCATTTCAGTCGCTCAGTTGTGTCCGACTCTTTGAGACCCCATGAGTCACAGCGCACCAGGCCTTCCTGTCCATCACTAACTGCCGGAGTTCACTCAGACTCACGTTTATTTAGTCAGTGATGCCATCCAGCCATCTCATCCTCTGTCGTCCCCTTCGCCTTCTGCCCCCAATCCCTCCCAGCTTCAGAGTCTTTTCCAATGAATCAACTCTTCGCATGAGATGGCCAAAGTATGTTAATGGAAATGTGTGTTGTGTGAACTCTGTCTTCAATACACTTGGTTCTGTGGTATCTGAGACTAGTTACAGGGCAAAGCAAGCATGGAGTTCCATCCAATATGCACTAGTTTCACTTACTACAATACAATACCATGAGAAGCAAGCACTTCCTGTAATTAACATCTCTTTTAGTTTGTAAAATTAGAAATTAAAAGAGGTGGACAAAACTTTATTATTTGTACTTCAGAAAAGCACATTAGACAATAGTTCCATTATGTTTGCAATGAAAAAATTGTGTGAATAATTTGTATCGATGATTTAGAGACATTCTTATAAGATGATAATAAGTCACCTTTAAAAAAACATCTTGTTACTCACTCTGAATAATTCTTTTCTCCAATACACTTGAGTTGAAAAATTTCATTTCTAAAAAATGATCAATGAAGACCTTTTTGAGGCTATTAATGTCAAATTTATTCTGAAAATCAGAGATTCCTGTATGAATTGCTTCACTCTTTATCTACTTTTCCTTTTGTCCCTATGCATTGAATTCATGTGAATGAGTCATATTTTTTATTTTCTTGCATGCCTGGAAAATGTTTATGAAAGGTGAAAATTATCAATAAAATAATGTTTCAACTCTAGAAAAAAGATTCTCTCCTCCCCTCAGAATCTGTGGCTGTTACTATTTTTTTTTTTGTGACTCTCCCAAACTAATTCTATGTCTATCATCATCATTTGTGATCTTTGAAGTTCACTGATTGGCCCGAGTGTGTTGTGTGCTAAGTCATTTCAGTTGTGTCTGACTCTTTGTGATGTTATGGACTGCAGTCTGCCAGGTTCCTCTGTGCATGTGGATTCTTCCAAGCAAGAATACTGGAGGGAGTTGCTGTGCCCTTCTCCAGGGGATCTTCCTGACCCAGGGGATGGAACCCTCATCTCTCACATGTCCTGCCTTTGCAGGTAGGTTCTTTACCACTAGCGCCACCTGGAATTGACCAGACTGGTTGTCAGTTAATGATTGGACAAAGATTTCTTTTAGGCTTGGATCCAATAAGTCTGCTAATTTTGCCAAAGAGCTCTGTTTGGTTCTTGGGGAATACCTTCAGCACTCAGCCAGGGCATTGACAATTCTGCCTTTGGTTTTGCTAAACTCGAGTCCCATCTAGGTGAGCCCTTGGGGCCTTCTCAGGTTTTCCCTGAGCATACATACAACCCACTACAAAGGCATGAGCTTCTAGATTCTCAAGAATATGTCACAGCTTTTCAAAATCCTCATAAATATCTTATTCTCCAAAATTTTCTTTGAAGCTTTTGGGTAGCAACTTTTCTTTACTGCCTCAGACAGCCACAAAGTTAAACAATGGCCTCTAATTTTTTTTTTTTCTTTTTTTGGCAACTACCTTGGGGAAAAGACTTTTGCATTGGACAAGTTCAGAAGCAGGTCAACTAGACACAGCTCTGCAGATGGAATCTTTTGTGGAGCCACAGTTCTCTGAGTCAGATTTTGAGAGTTCCAACCTATTCTGCCCTGTCTGTTGGCTGTATAGCTGGTGGTTTTGACTGAGATCGTGAACTGATTTTTCAGGCTACTATAGAACTGGAGAGAGGGTGTGATGATGACAAATTAAATGCCAAAAGCTTGCTCATTTTACTGATATTCAACTATATTTCTTGATTAAATATTCCTCAGATTGTTGCAAGCCCTTGGTTAATTCCAGAGTTCTGACAAATTTTTGCTAGCTGCTTATTGCTTTAATGGAGGAGAGAATTCTCTGAGTTCTTATATTATCATTTTCACTCATTTCATCTCTCTAAAAATTTTTTTATAATAATAAACATTTTTACTCTTTCTGACAATGGAGTCAAGATGAAAAAACTAAAAGAGGATGCTGGGACTTTGTATGGTTAAAACCATCCAGATACTAGCCCTACTATCTTAATAGTGGTTTAAAGCAACAAGAACAACAAAACCCTGTAGATCTTCCACTCCCCAATATGAACCCAGAATATACGTTGCAGTCTTTACTTCATTCATGCTTATAATAGGATCCTTGCAGCTTGTGTCAGTTTTGGGCATAGGATATACACTTGTACCAGGCATGTGCGGCACCCATAATGGTCCAGTAGGGTTTTGGCCTACAAATGAAAGCCACTGAATTTTAAAAGCAACTTTATGTGAACTCCTTTCCAAATTTTGGCATCAACAAGCAGGAATTTCTAGTGTAGGAAATGGGCATATTATATATTGTGAGCTAAAACAGAGCTGTCGTTTATCTTCCCCTACTCCAGTGTTATATAATCAGGTTCAAGTATAGCCGAGTGTTGTATATTCATGTTCAGGTCTGGTAACGTATTTGAAACAGTAAGGTTTTTCTCTAAAATTATGAAATCCCAAACTTCACATGAATTTATAAAGTTAAAAATTCACTTCATTTTCAGCACTTTGTCTAAGATAGTTGTTTATTTTGACAGTGGAAGGCAAAAACTGAATTTCATTATCTTATTATTTATCTAAACATGCCATATGCTTAATATGCAAAAATGTTAAGGATTGTTGCTTTCATACCATATGTTCAGGTGTGGTAGTAAAATAATATTCCAAATGATTTGGCTTGAAAAATTACTGTGTCACAATATTTAATAAATAATGTTGCTAATTACATTTTAAGGGCAAAATTTGAACTTTCAAAAGCAGTCTTTGATTTTAGCATTAATTTTAATGTTTTTCATACAACCTTAATAAATTGAAATCATCCAATTTAATCTTAATTAATCACTGCAGATGGTGATTGCAGCCATGAAATTAAAAGATGCTTACTCCTTGGAAGGAAAGTTATGACCAACCTAGACAGCATATTAAAAAGTAGAGACATTACTTTGTCAACAAATGTCCATCTAGTCAAGGCTATGGTTTTTCTAGTGGTCATGTATAGATGTGAGAGTTGGACTATAAAGAAAGCTGAGAACCGAAGAATTGATGCTTTTGAACTGTGGTGTTGGAGAAGACTCTCAAGAGTCCCTTGGACTGCAAGGAGATCCAGCCAGTCAATCCTAAAGGAGATCAGTCCTGGGTGTTCTTTGGAAGGAATGATGCTAAAGCTGAAACTCCAGTATTTTGGCCACCTCATGTGAAGAGTTGACTCATTGGAAAAGACTCTGCTGCTGGGAGGGATTGGAGGCAGGAGGAGAAGGGGATGACAGAGGATGAGATGGCTGGATGGCATCACGGACTCGATGGATGTGAGTCTGAGTGAACTCTGGATGTTGGTGATGGGCAGGGAGGCCTGGTGTGCTGCGATTCATAGCATCACAAAGAGCTGGACATGACTGAGCGGCTGAACTGAACTGAACTGAACTGAACTGAATTGCAGCATTAAAAATGTGAAGAATCTGCAGCTTTCCTGGAGTCTTTGAAAAGAAACTCTGATATTTCTTATTTGCAGTATACTTTAAGTATTATTGCTGATTAAAGCACCTGTGAACTTCTCATTAAGGATGAATTTTTCTAGCAGGTTTTTGTAATGTCTGGATTCATTCTCTGTATTATATCTGGTGCATTCCTGGAAAAATTGAACACAGGTTAACTCTTACAAATGCCACTAGAATATTTCCCCATTTGCAACCTTACATATAACTTCCACTACCAAGACTTCTTTAGTCACCTTGAGGTCAACTCGGGATAGGAATCAAGAAAAATAGAAGTTGCAAGATTTTATTGGCCCAGAAAGTGAAAATCTGTGGATAAACATGAAGTTTCTATCATCACATGCAAGAAAAATACACAGTGCTCACTGAGGCTGCTTTTCCAGACTTTCTCATCTGAACCACAAACTTTTTGGCCTTCTGGTTTATAGTTTAGCACTTCCAGCCAAAGAACAGTATATTTATTTTGAAAGCGGAAAATGTGCTTCATTATGTTAGAAAAAAAAGAGAGAACAACTAAAATGGACTGAGTTTTATTACCATTTTAGGTACTTTTGTGTTTCTCGTTCCAAATTATTCCTCTCATAGTCCATTCAGACTGCCGTAACTAAATGCCACAGACCTGGTAGCTTATAAACAGTAGAATTTATTTCTTCCTGTTCTGGAGGCTGTAAATCCTAGATTACGCACTAGAGTGGCCACGTCCTGCACCAGGTTCCCTTCTTGGTTTGTAGCCAGTGCCTTCTTACTGAGTCCTCACGTGGTGGGGGGCTGGGACTCTGGGGGCGGGGTCTCTTTTATATGACCACTAATCCCATACACTAATGTTCCATCCTTATGGCTGAAGTCTCTCCCCAAATCCCCACCTCCTAATACTATCATCTTTGGAGGTTAGAATTTCAACAGATGAATTTTAGGGAGACACAAATATTCACACCACTGTTGTTACATACCTACTAATTAGGAAACATGAATGCTTGATTAAACACTCATCCATAAGATCTGTCTTATATTAGGCAAATAAGAATAAACATTAGTCTCTGTATAACAGCTTAAATAGAACTAATGGATATCTTTCTTAGAAAAGGCAGCAAATCTTTCACATATTAGTGCCTCTAGAATTTTAACATAATTGCACAGCACTCCCTATACATTTCTTATTGACATTCATGTCATTTTGCCTGCAAATTTCTATTCTTAAAGTGTACTGGTAAACTAGATCTCTGGGAAGAAAATCTAACAACAAATGTGAGTTGTAGCATTTGTCAATTTGCATGTTCTAAATATTCCTATCATAGCTGATTTCAATGCAGAGTTGGGAAGAAGAACATGGTTGCTATCTGGCACCAGTGTGAGTGGGCTACAGAACACTATTCTATCCTTACTGTTTTTCCTCAGATCCCAATATTTTGTAATCTCTGTTTCTCTTCTGTAAATTTCTGAGGAAATTTGGAATTGATCTGAATCTACTACCTTGAAATTAAGTTGGTCTTTTCCCCTGTAGTTCTGCAAAGATCTGAGAACATTTAGATGCACTCTGATTTCCTGGATGTAGTCAGCCAGCTACAAGTGACTGCCTCGCAAGAGGAAAGAGCACTGTGTGTGTCTGTATACACATCTTTTGAGTAAATGTATTTGCATTTTTTCTTACCTAAGAAATCTTCCTTAATGCAAACTAATGAAATTTTAATCAACAAAAATAGTGTGTTGTGTGTGTATAATGTCTTCACTTGGAAAATAGATCTTCTATGGATTAGGTGATCTAGAGTCATCAGATAATGGTGGCAAATCTCCAACTGCAGCCTACACACCTTGGGGTTTATTCATTAGTAGTTTCTTGAATTTTTTTAGTGTTCTTATCTGCATTTTGAATACCTGTTTCTAAATTGCTCACAGATTGCTAAAGCACTAATTGGTAATTCTCCTTTTTTGGTTCATTGACTCTTACATTGTCTAGCAATTGTTGGAATCAGATAAAACGTGAATGTAAAAGGATTGTTTTTAACAAATGTGATTTAAGCACATTTTCTTAGTCTGGGAGCCTATTTTGAGCTGTTACAATATCAGTGACTCCTGGTATTGAGCCAATCTAGATTCAATTTTACAGCAATTACTGAATTTACACTTTAGAATAGCAAACAAAGGACTAGATGGGCAAGCAAAAATGGCCTTGTTGAAATTAGGACTAAGAAAATATGTTTCAGAATTTACCACTTCCTCACTGTTTTACATATGCAAGATAGGTATAATTGGGTGTATACCTGGAATGTGAAATAGAGTAGTATCCAAGAGTCAGCAAGAGTACTAGATGTAAAATTAGAAGTCATATTTCATTTTTGAATGTTTCCAATGACATCATATCTATATATATATCTATATCTGTTATCTTTAATTAAGTGGGTGTAGCTGTGTGTACAACTGTGTATATGTGTTTCTATGATAGATTAATAGGAGTAGGGGTAGAAACAAAGTGAATTAAAAAGTCAGAGTGGCCTAATGACCTTTATTTTGTAATTCTTCTTTAGTACCTTTAGACACTCCTACATTATGGGTTAGTGACTTGTGTGGGTATTGTCCTTTCTGAGTTTAACCTAGAATGTTCCTAAAACTGAAAAATATCAATATACTAGGAAATAGTACTTATAAGACAGTTATATAAATTCTGAAAAGGAGCAAGATAAGGAAGATTTTAGTAATTTTCTAAAAGCATCTTACTGGAAAATTAAAAGATCTCTACTTTCAAAGAAAGAAGGTACAAAAACATTGGAAATTCTCTGAAAGTTACAGTGTATAACAGCTGTAAGAATGTTTAAGTGATAATTTATTCTTTTGGGTAGCTGATTTTTTTCTTCAAATATAATACAATTCTGACTAGCTTTGGACATTTCTTTCAGTATGGTTACAATGTATAATTTTATGTAGTTGGCCATTTCTAGTTCTATTCCAAATATTTTGACTTGAAAAGGTCCCATACACTTGCACATCTTCCTTCCTCAGTTGCAACATGTGCCAGGCTGATTATTCCTTTTACATGTCTTTTTCATCTCTCTTCTCCCTTTTATTCACTGATTTTTCATGCTCGATCATGCTTTGGTTTGAAAAATGCGTAAGTAAGTTTATCTGTGAAGATATCACTCTTTTTTTTTTTCTCTTTCATTTTCTTTGATTTCTTTTTCTTTCTTTTTTTAAAGCTAGAAATCTACCTATTTAGTTTGGCAACTATTCTAAGATGTTATAAAATCAAGCTAATAGCCTTATTTAGAGTACTGGATCATAAAACAGGGAAGCAGATTAACTTAGTGGCATTAATTAACCTGCTTTTTGCTTCAAAAGCATCTACTGTAATCATTTTGAGTAATACAGCATGATCAGCAAACAGCAAGGCAGAATGTTCTATCTGGAAGAATCTAGCTGGCATCAAAGATCATTCTTAAAAGGCAGTAGCCCTCAACCTTGGGATGCTTTTAAAATTTCAGTTGCCAGACTTCTGGCTTCCGCTTTGGAAAGCAGGGAGCTGGGATGGGTTTCACTCACACCCTTACAGCATAAAGAGGTGAACAAACTATAAGTACATGGTTTCTCTTGAACCCAACTTACTGCTCAAAACACGTGTGCAGGGATAGACAGAACCTGAACATTTGCTTACTTTGGGGGCCAATGTAGAAAGAATGAAGAATAAGTAAGGAGAACTCCTCTAGAAGAGATGACAAATTGGTGGAGGATGAGTGTGGGCTAGAAGACATCATGGAGCCAGATAGAAGGGACTGTCTCACTGCCAGATATAAGTGACTGTCTCACTGTGCATACTCTTTTCCTCAAATCCCAATAGGTTCAAAAAGATTTGTGAGAATTCTGATAAAGTATTTCTGATTGTGCAAGTCTAGGGGATAAGGGGGCATGGCAGCTTTTGTATTATGGTACAAAATTGTAACTGGATTCTTCTCTCATATCTCTTATGCAAAAAGAGACTTTGTTTTAAGTTACCAGTGAAATCACATTGCGGATAGGAGAGAACAGGAAAAAAAAAATGCTACCACTGGGGAGAAGGGGCAAAAATAGCAGGGAGAGAAACAGGAGCATTTGGAAGTCCACACCACAAAGATCCAGGAACAGGGTGGCTTTCTGAAGCTGAATCTAAAATAGAACAAAATTAGGACTTCCCTGGTGGTCCAGTGTTTAAGAATCCAAGCTTCCAACACAGGGGGCACAAGTTCGATTCCTGACTGGAGAAATAAGATCCCACATGCCATTCAATGTGGCCAAAAAAGGTTAAAAAGATAAAAATACAACAAAATGAACTAGAACAAAAGAGAACACCCCCTTATGGTTTCCCCCATCAGAGTAACAAGGTCACCAGGTAAGACTGGAATTCTGCTGGGAGTGTTGCAAGAACATGAAGAAAGAACCACTCTAAGATGTAATATAAAAAGAATATTTAAAGTTGATGATGGTGAAGATTCTGAAAAACCCTCTGGCATACCAGAGGTAGAAATTTAAAGCAATATGGGTCACTAAGGGTAACCAAAGCTACAACAGACATGAAACCCAGACTAACCTCTGACCTGATGAAAGGCAACTGAGTATAAGGGAAGGAGCGCTCATTTCCAAGCGTGAAGCCTATTTACCCCATATTATCTTTCACAGCTGGCCATTTTCAACAAAATGTTATGATGCATAAAAAGGGCCGGAAAAGAAATTGCCAAGAAACAAAGCTATTAATGTTAAGTTAAAAACTTAAACTGTTAAGTTTAAGACATAGATAATGAAACTATCTGACAAAGAATCTAAAATAACATTGTGTATTGTATTAATGAGTTGAACGGGAAACGAGTTCTCACATAAACTTTCAGCAGAGGGATGATAAAAAACAGCAGTGGTAGATACGAGACACTCAGAGATGGAGAATGCCTTTGACTGGCTCACCAGTAGACGTCACAGAGAAGAAGAAGGAATCAATTAATGTGAAGGTAGGCCAACACAAACTGCCCGAACTGAAACACTCAAAAATCAGTCCTTGCAGGAGCTGGATACTGGGGAAAGTTGACTAGAAAAAAGATAGTAGGAGGAAGTTTTGTGGATTGTGCAACTATTCTGCACCAATGATTCTCAAGATGGAAATGTGTGTTGATGCATTTGTGAATACCCATAGATGAGTATACTTCAAGTAGTGAGGTGTTCTCTTTGTAAATTAAAATTGAAAGATTAAAAGAAAAAAAATAATTTCTACTACCAGACAACTGAATCAGCATCTCTTGGAATAGGATCTAAAATAGGAAATCTTTACTAGAGTTGAAATTTATCTTGGTGAATTTATTGCAGTATAAGCATCTGGCTCTGAAATTTTACTATCCATCAGAATTACTCTGTGATCTTTATAAAGTACTGACATCTGTCTCTCATCCCCAGGCATTCTGGTTTAATTTGCAAGATATGATGTGGGTATCAGGAATTTGTAAAGTTCTCCTGGAAATTCTAATTGTGGTGGTTTGGGAACCACTAGTTGAAAAGCAGTGTTTTACCAAATTTTGCCTGCATCAGAATCATTTGAAAGGCTTGCCAAAACACAGAATGCTGGGTCCCAGTGTCAGAGATTTTGATTCAATCGATCTGGTTGGAATGTGAGAATTTGCATTTTTCAAGTTCCCATTTGCATGCTATGTCGCTTCAGTCATGTCCAACTCTGTGACCCTATGAACTGTAGCCCACTAAGCTCTTCTGCCCATGGGATTCTCCAGACAAGAATACTGGAAGAGGTTGCCAGGCCCTCCTGCAGGGAATCTTCCTGACCCAGGGATGGAACCTGTATCTCTTATGTCTCTTGCTTTGGCAGGTGGGTTCACCAGTAGTGCCACCTGGGAAGCTCAGTACATTCCCACATGATGCCAATGCTGCTAGTCTTTTGACAACTACCAGCTTTATTAATTGCTTCTCAATTATCACTGCACACAAGATCACTAC
The DNA here is from genome assembly GCA_006408675.1 of Madoqua kirkii. Classification (NCBI taxonomy): domain Eukaryota; kingdom Metazoa; phylum Chordata; class Mammalia; order Artiodactyla; family Bovidae; genus Madoqua; species Madoqua kirkii. The sequence continues at coordinate 21,681 of SJYC01104804.1, forward strand.
AGTCAAAGTAAAGATTCTGGTCAGTCATTGTGAAGCAAAACCTAAGATTCTGCTTTCCTAGCAAGCTCTTACGTGATGCTACTGAACTGAAGACTATACTTGAATGGCAAGGGTCTCTGGAGTATCACATGACTTTTGGAGGAGAAACAGCAGCAGCATCTGGTGATTTCTGTGTATACTTTCATAAAGTACTGAACTAGAGGTCCATGGGTGTTAAGCATTTTATTCTCTGCAACCTTTCTTTCAGTTTTGATCAGTCTCTCAGAAGGTAGGCTAACTTACCTACTTTCATGACCATTTATTAATTTGCAATAAAAAATACAAAAGAACACAGAGACAGATTAGGACATCAGGGTAAGCAAATTTTTTTGTAGTTTGGAAAATAAGGGCTTCTCAGGTGGTACTAGCAGTAAAGAATCCACCTGCAACTCAGGAAACACAGGAGATGTGGGTTTGATCCCTGGATTAGGAAATCAGGAAGATTCTCTGGAGGAGGGTATGGCAACTCACTCCAGTATTCTTGCTTAGAAAACCCCATGGACAGAGGAGCCTGTTTGGCTATAGTCCATGGGGCTGCAAGCCTTGCAAAAAGAAAAAAATAATTATTTCATGTGGAAAATAATAGGAGGCCAACCTATTGGAAGATGGCTCAGTGAGTGAGAAATGCAGTAAAAGAGATCAAGTAAATTTACTAAGAACATCTCATTCTGATTGGATGCCTTTTTTCTATCTAGTATTAATACATCTCTCTTGGGCACACTTGTGTTCAGTCTCCCCACCCTCATCCAATCAGTTGTTATCAAAAAGGTGAGTTTACCTATTCAAGAGCATATTAGTGGTCTCTTCCAAAGGCTGTTGTGTGAAGAGTTAACCATCAAAAACCCCTCTTTAGTATAAAAACCCCAGATGAAAATAAATAATATTATCTTTAAATAGCTTGTGATAAGGTCACACTTCTAGCAGAATAAAGCCTAAAGTAAATGAAAGCACACTTACTGTTAGCATTTAATAAAATTAATTTTTAATTCATCATGACAGAGGTAAAGAAAAGAAAATATGACCCACATATCTCTCTGTATTTGCATGTCCTAATGCATCTTTACTTTCTAAATGAAAGGACAGAGGGAGGGGGATTCTGTTTGATATGGAAAACCAACCTTCTTGGACCAGCTTAGTGCTTCTATAATTAAGCATTTACAAAGTAGTAACTTTTCCTTCTTTTGACAGAGAAATCGATGTGAGCTTTTCCGTATTTGAAGTCATGGTGACATGGTTTGAAGGAAACGTTGAAGCCACAAGGCCAAATTATTTAGAAGAATTATGGTAGGACTGGGCTTCCCTGATGGCTCAGTGGTAAAGAATCCACCTGCCAATGCAGGAGATATGGGTTCAATCTCTGGGTCAAGAAGATTCCCGGGAGGAGAGCACGGCAACCCACTTCAGTGTTCTTGCCTGGAAAATCCCATGGATAGGGGAACCTGGTGGGCTATAGCTCATGAGGTCACAAAAGAGTTAGACACAACTTAGCAACTAAACAGCAAATGGTAGGGCTAATTTAAGAACATTAACAGACATTAATATTAAGTTTAGGGAAATAAGCAGTAACCTTGATGATTGACCTGTAGAATTTATTTACACACGTATATTTAATTTGTGCTAGAATCAATATACATTTTAATTTTACCCTATTTTTCTATCAATATAAATACAACCATGAAATTGATGCTTAATTACTATATAATAAACATATAAAATCCAAGGTGCGGCTCTTTGAACACGCTAACAGGGATGGGGGGGGGGACAAAAAAAGTGTACTAATCTCATTAAGTCAAACTGGGCAGAGAAACTAGTAGCCTTCTTAGGTTACAGATTGGCCACAAATGTCAGTAAACATTTTCAATCTAGCTACACAAGTGTTATTATCAATCCTTCCCTCTACCCTTCACCTCCATTCTCTAACTGACTTGGGTAAAGCCTGGGCATTGCTGTTTTTTATCCTGAAAATTTTCTTCAAATGAGAAGGAAAAAAGAACAAAACTCAGTACATGTTTAAGACAGTTACCTATTTTATGTGTTTTAACATGTTAATGACATCCTTGATTTCTTAGCCACTGTGATTCAGAAATAACTTAGAACTTAAGTGCGTCCTGATAGTTCCATATTGGTATGTTTATGTATTTGCAAAGACTCATTCCTAGCAATGTCTAGAGGTTCATGGTGGAACACACATATAGTAGCAATGAGGCTTCAATACTTGGACCTGGAAAAGATGATCTGAGACAATCACAGGAAGGATTAGATAAGATTAGTTATGGTTTTTTCTTTATTGAGGTATGACTGATTTACAAATATCATGGTAGTTTCAAGTATATGCGATATTGTAAATCAACCTTACTTCAATAAAAACAGACAAACAAAAAGCCAAAAGATAAAAATCTCCAAGCAACAACAAAAAGAACTTCTACAAGGAGAAAACATAGTAGAATGCTTGAGGAGTTCCTAATCTAGGGGGCAGTTTAAGATAAATAATAAAAAATAATACAAAGTAATAGAATAATAGTACTCTAGAGTGTTCTTAATGAATGTAAGCTATCTTGGGGAAGGCAGAACATTAATCATCTCCTGGATATTGTAACATATACTCATGTCAAATATACAAAGTAAGCATATCATTTCCTCTTTACACATAAATAAACTGATGCTTAGGGAGGTTAGGAAAAATCAGTTATACCAATCTGTCACATTAGTCTCGTTGTAAATTGAGAGGTTTCCTTTGTTATGAAGAATTAGTAAATTTTGATAATTACGGAAATATGAGTACTAATATAACAGAAAACTTAAAATGTTTCTTGACCAGTTCCTTAACTTCTTAGGTTACAGATGGGCCACAAATGTTGGTTCCACCAATTCCTTAACTGGTCAAGAAACATTTTAAGTTTCCTCTTATATTAATACTCATATTTTCGTAATTATCAGAATTTATTAATTCTTCATAACAAAGGAAACTTACAATGAGACTAATGTGACAGATTGGTATAACTGACTTTTCCTAACCTTCCTAAGCATCGTTTATTTATGTGTAAAGAGGAAATGATATGCTTACTTTGTACATTTGACATGAGTATATGTTACAATGCCCAGGAGATGATTAATAGTCTGCCTTCCCCAAGATAGCTTACATTCATTAAGAACTTACAGACAATTCTTGGCACTTTGAAGATAATGCATTGTCTGCTGCTGCTGCTGCTAAGTCACTTCAGTCGTGTCTGACTCTGTGTGACCCCATAGATAGCAGCTCACCAGGCTCTGCCGTCCCTGGGATTCTCCAGGCAAGAACACTGGAGTGGGTTGCCACTTCCTTCTGCAATGCATGAAAGTGAAACGTGAAAGGGAAGTCGCTCAGTTGTGTCCAACTCTTTGTGACCCCATGGACTGCAGCCCACCAGGCTCCTCCATCCATGAGATTTTCCGGGCAAAAGTACTGGAGTGGGTTGCCAGCATCATGTAGCTCATGGCTATTTGGAGACACCATAGAGAGCTCTCAGGTCTACAATCAAAAAATGCTGTATAAGGACAAAAGCTTCAGGGCTTGATTCTTATCATATCATTGCCAATAGGCTAGCATTAAAGAGATGACGGGGTAGGAATGGTCATTCAAGGAACTTACTTCTGTTTTCTATGTTATGACACAATTCTTTGTTTTTTATTCAGCAGTAAAAACTCTCTGTGAGGCCTGTGGAAGGAGTACATAACCAGCTGAACAGAAGCCAGGAGCTAACCACAAACAATCCTCCAGTACCTTTCACAGTAATGGGATTGCCAGTGTTCCCCTAGAGCACATTTTGCAGATGCAAGATTGTTTCAACGGTGTGATCTACAGTATCTGAGTAATAATAACCTGAAGAGAATCATACTTCACAATGCGATGGCAGCCTCCATCTGCTTCTCAGTTCCCCAAAGCCTGGTGTAAGCAAGAGAAAAGCAGGTGTAGCTCCAATTTAATACATAACAGCTTGTGGACTAAGAATTCCCTTATTTTCCATTGCAAATACAGAGACTGTTTTGCGGTGAGTGTCTTTAATTTTACAGCTCAGAGATTGTGGTGTCAGAAGCAGTGATAGAAATATCTTGGGTAGTTGAATATTTTTCTATGGAGTACAAAGAATTCAAAGGAAGGTGATGGAAAACTCAGTGAATTCTCTGTATATGTCTGAGTAGGCTTGTACACTCTGTGGATAATGTAATTCTTCATCTCAGTGTCAAAACTACTTTGTGAAAATCCTATGAGGAACAGGAACACACCTGAGGGCTCCACAGTCACTCTGAAAAAAGAAGATAATCAAACAGCATCTATTATACGCTATCGGTGGCAGGGTGGATAGAAGAATTGCACTGCATTTGACATAAAGCATATATCCAATTGATACACCAAATCAGTGGGTTTCAGGAAAAGAAAACACAAAGCTTATGGCTATGTCAGGGGAGATAGGTCTTGATCTGAGGCCTTGAGACAAGAATTTCCAGCAAATAGTGCTGTGACTTCAAATGAAAGCATGGAAAGCTTTCCAGGTACTGAGTATAGAAGGACCCAGTGCCACATGACAGGTTTTTTTTTTTTTCTGTTTGTTTGTTTGTTTTTGTCCAGCTTACATACAGATATGCCAGCAATGTCAATATTAGCCAGGGATGAATCCAGACTTGGGGCATGTATGCATGCTCCGTTGCTCAGTTGTATCTAACTCTTTTCAGTCTCATGGGCTGTAGCCCACCAGGCTCCTCTGTCCACAGAATTTCCCAGGCAAGAATACAGGAGTGGGTTGTCATTTCCTCCTCCAAGGGATCTTCCTGATTCTGGGATTGAACCCATGCCTTTTGAGTCTCCTACATTGCAGGTGAATCCTTTACCACTTAGTCATCTGGGAAGCCCTCCAGACTTGGGGCAATATGAAAGTTATGTATCTGGGGACTTCTTCTTTTAAAAAATTATGTAAACATATAAAACTTTTGAAAATTAAAATATTTATTTGGTGAACACATTCTTAGACCCTCTCTCAGCCTTGGCAAATCCTATGTCACTGAGGTGCTCTGAATTGGAATCTGCACTGACTTAGTGGTGATTCTATTTCTAATCCTACCATCAGAAAAAAAATGACTTACAGCCTTACAGAATCTTAAGCTAAGTGAACTCTTAAATACTTAGGTAAAAATAAGCTTTAAAAGAAATTTTTATTGGGGCATAGTTGATTTACAGTCTTGTGCTAGTTTCAGGTGTACAGCAAAATGAATGTTATATATATATGCATATAGTCACTCTTAAACTTTATTTTAATAAACCATGAATATAAGATTTATTTAAAATTTTAAAGAAAAAGATTTTAGTTCCCAGTAGCCTACAATACTTGGGAGAAAGATAGGAAGTATGTTGAAGTTTAGGACAAAATACTCAATGGTGACTTTGAAGTAATAACAAACTTTAGCAAGTTCTTGTAACTATTTGCAATGAGGACTCTGATGCTGGGAAAGATTGAGGGCAGGAGGAGAAGAGGGCGAGAAATAATGAGGTGGTTGGAAGGCATCACCAACTCAATGAACATGTGTTTGAGCAAATTCCAGGAGATCGTGAAGGACAAGGAAGCCTGGTGTCACAGCCATGGGGTCACAAAGAGTCAGACATGACTGAATGACAAGACAACAACAAATGATGACCAGTAAAATTTATGTATTGCCAGCTCCAATACTTTGGCCACCTCATGCGAAGAGTTGACTCACTGGAAAAGACCCTGATGCTGGGAGGGATTGGGGGCAGGAGGAGAAGGGGATGACAGATGGCTGGATGGCATCACTGAGTCGATGGACATGAGTCTGGGTGAACTCTGGAAGTTGATGATGGACAGGGAAGCTTGGCGTGCTGTGACTCATGGGGTCGCAAAAAGTTGGACACGACTGAGTGACTGAACTGAACTGAACTACATGGAGAATGTTATCCGAAGATTTGTGCATGTATATATTCATCTTCAGTTCAGTTCTGTTTCCAGCAGGAGACAGATACTGGATATCAGGGATTGGTG
>SJYC01104805.1:0-11068 GCA_006408675.1 Madoqua kirkii
TTGCTCCAAGGCATGTGGGATCTTAGTTCTCTGACCAGGGATGAAACCTTTGACCCCTGCATTTCAAAGTAGATTCTTAATCACACGACCACGAGGAAAATCCCTGGCCTGGTTCTTTCTTCTGCAGAGAGCTCTGTTCATCTGGCTGGGAAGATGGCACAGGGAGCGCCAACTTCAGTGTACCCATAGCCTCGAATTCCAGAGAAAGAGAGCACCTTTAGCAATTGCTCCAGCAAAAAACCAAAATAAATAAATACAGACTCAGAGAGACTTCTGATTGGCTTCCCTGCTTATTCATGGGATAATTACTCATAGATAACTGAGCAATCTAGTGCATTAACTTCTTTAAGCCACTTCTTTTTTTCCCTGCATCTAAATAAAAGAAATGTAAATGATAAGACCTTTTCAGTGAGTTATGATGCAGAATAATAATCATTAGATCTAATTGTTTCACCATGTTATTCAGAGCTTCTATATTTTACTGATTTTTACATCTATTGACTTTATGAAAGGTGAGAAAAGTGTGTTAAAATTGCCTGCAATTTCAGCTCTGTAAATCTTGTTTCATGAGGGCTTATATTAGTAGGTTCATACAAAGTTACTACTGTTATTCATTTTCTTTTTTGTCTGGCTTTAAAATTCTTATTGTCATTAGCGTTCAGTGGTCTTACTCTAAAAACTGTCTGCATTGCATTTATCATGCTTGTGACTTGTAGTGGTTATTAAATCTTTGGCTTGATAATGGTTTTGCTACCTCATACCTTAAATTATCTTTATAATTTTGTTTATAATATTTGAAATAAAAAAATAAAAAAACAAAAACAAAACTCTATAAACAAATGAATAGGATATCCAGATAATGGAGTTATCAAAGATATTAGCATAATACTATAAACTCATATTAATATCATTTTAATTAGTAATTAATCTGAGTGTGACCTGGCTCTCTCTCACATGAGCCTGTCCAGACATCCAGTTCTCATTTTCCTATCCCTGTGACCTGCTGAAAGCTCTTCTCACCTTCTCAACTGTAAGGTCTTCTCAGCTTCTCAGCCATCTCTGCTGGAATTGCCAGACGCCTTTATGGAAGAACTAGCCGTAAATCTGGCTTCACTGTGTTAGTTTGCATTGTTCTCTTGATCATAATTCTTTCTGTTGCTAACTCTTTGATACAATCCAATATGTTTCTATATACTTTCCCCCCTATTTTCTGCTTATTCTCAGGCATGTTTTGCAAAATTTCTAGCCCTTCTCCTGAAAGTAGAACAATTTCAGGCTGTTTTTCAATTTAGTTGGAATGATTTATCCAAGACAATTTTTAGAGGGAAATATGGGTCCTATGGGCTTCCCTGGTGGTTCAGACGGTAAAAAATCCACTTGCAATTCAAGGAGCCTGGGTTTGATCCCTGGGTTGGGAAGATCCCCTGCAGAAAGGAATGGCAGCCCACTACAGTATTCTTGCCTGGGAAATTGCAAGGACAGAGAGGCCTGGCGGGCTACAGTCCATGTGGTCACAAACAGTCAGCAACTAGGCACTCATGCACACATGGGTACTATATGTTTCTGGAATACAATCCATTAAAAGCTACAGCCTCTTCCTCACTCTGGCCTGGTTTCCAGTGAGTACTTTTGTTCTTTCTCTATAACTTCTTTCTCTGTGCTTAGACCACGTTGGGTCTTCCCTGATGGCTCAGATGGTAAAGAATCCCCCTGCAGTGCAGGAAACATTATCCTTGGGTCAGGAAGAGCCTTTGGAGAAGGAAATAGCAACCCACTCCAGTATTCTTGGCTGGGAAATCTCATGGACAGAGGAGCCTGGTGGACTACAGTCTGGGGATGGCAGAGTTGGATCTGACTGAATTTGCACACACCAGACCATATTGGTTACTGTTTATTCTGTATAGTCTTGTTGAAAGTAAAGTAAAATGTCAGCTCTTATTTATTGCTTAGTAGGAGATGTTTGAATGCTTTTAACCCCAAATGCCTCAAATTTTAATAGAAAGCCCATATCAATTATATATAAGATATCCTATATATTTGACATCTGGACTAAAATTAGGAAAGGGAATTTAGAGAGACATAAGGATATCTCACAGTCCTTTGCCCCAGTGACTTAATCCAGCTTGTCATATGCATTAGTTTTATAGTTCGTGCAAAATAGTTCTGAAGCTTAAAGGACTCCTGGCTACTGACTCATGTCTTTATCTGTACTACTGGCCAGGATTGACAACACAAGAAAAGTCTTGGACAGACTATTGCCTTTGGGAGAAAGAGAGAATCAAATATGTGGGCTTGTTTCCTTTTTAACCCTAGAATGTTATTTCCTGATTTAATACAAGTTTCTCAAGAAATGATTCACATTTAGTGTCAATTGTTTCACAAGCCCAGTATTTTTGGAAACTTGACTTTATCTATGAAAGTTGAGAATGAAATTCACTTTGAGGATGAACCTATTGAAAGACATGAGTAAAATGCTAAAAACCTCAAGACATGTCTGAGTTGGTATTTTATTTTTTGCCTGAATTTATATTTATATCTGTGATGTAACTAACTTCAGAAGATGAGTTGTCTGATGCTTGAGAGAGTGTCAGCATTTTTTAATCAAATCACAATTTTTGCTAAATGTAGTACTATCAGGAAAGTAAAATTTCTATCCATGAAAGATATGTTAAGCAAACATGGACTGTGATTTCCGGTTACTAACAATAGATAAGTAACCTGTTTATACTTATCAATGTATGCTGCTTAGTCTCTCAGCTGTGTCCAATGCTTTGTGAACCCATGGACTGCAGCCCTCCAGGCTCCTTTGTCCATGGGGATTCTCCAGACAAGAATACTGGAGTGGGTTGCCATGCCTTCCTCCAGAGGATCTTCTGGATAGAACCCAGGTCTTCCACATTGCAGGTGAATTCTTTACCATCTGAGTCACCAGGGAAGCCCAGATTTACATGTAGCTTATTACTAAAAAAATTCCTGTCTTCCAGTACATTCTAATTGCTTCACAGTTGTTCAATTCTTTCTGTGAAATGTCTGATTCTATTACTAATTTGCTCTTCCTATGGAAGCTGTGACTATACATCTGTTTGTACTTAGTTAACCAAAGACTAATGAAAATTAATTTGAATTTGCTTGGGATTCACTAGCTTTGGACAACCTCACTAATATCCACACTTTGCTGCTATGTTTTTCCCATCTACATTCTTGTAGGGTCTATACTTAAAGCCTGGAGCATTATTACTGGGAGTTTCTACTGTGAAATGTGATCAGATAGGATCCTCTTCATGCTTCCAGTCTGGCCTTTTTTCCCCTCCTTGCTTTTTAGAAACTATTTTGAAGACTTCCCTGGTGGTCCAATGACTAGGACTTTGTGCTTCCAATGTAGGGTGCCTAGGTTCAATCCTTGGTTGAGGCACTAGATCCCACCTGCCAGTTATGATTCCATGTGCCACAAGACCTGATCTAGCCAAATAAATAAATGAATAAATATTTTCAGAAAAGAAAATAGAAACTATTTTGGGTGGCAGATGTGACCCATCCCTGTTCTTGGAACTTCTTTTCCTCTGAGAATGGTCCTCTCTATGTAGGTTTCAGTTGTTTTGAAGCTTCTGCACCACAAAAACTTTGAGGCTGCATATAGAAGTTCATCTTTTTTATCGTCACTTTGTTAAAACCATGTTTCTTGCTGAAACTGAAAAGAACACTCTACCTAAGTCTGCAACTGACTTTGTCCAAAGTAGGTTTCACTTGCCCCTCAATCTGTCTCATTGTCTCAACTGGACCAAGCGTTATCAGTTTCTTTTAAAAGACTGAGATTTATCCTAGTGCTCAATATTGAATCCATGGGACTGGTCTAGAGAAGGCTCTCTCATCATTATCTTGTTCCTCTCATTCCTGACTCATTGACTCATTTGGCTGGTGCAAAACAAAAACTAAGGCAAATGTTAAAAAGAAATGAAACAAAATACAAAAGCCAAAAATCTCCCCCTCCATGGTAACCTTATTCTTGACAAGCCCCGTTATTTTATGCATATAAACTCACATAAAGAGACACTTAAAATCAGGAAAATGAGGTTATAAACCACAGTTTATCAGACAGATACGGTCAAACTGCAAATCTAGATTCAAACATTTACAGAATCTTGATAACTTCCCTATATATTTACTTTATTTTCACAGGAGTATAACATCTATGCTTTTATACTTTTATTGGCAATCACCATCCATTTGATAGAAACTAAATATTTGGCCTGATATTTGGAGTGTGAAATTTGTCTGTCTATGGAAAATGCATATAGTTGACAGTCACATGGGCATGACCCAGGTCAATCACTATGTGAGTTGGTCAAATGATGTATCCTCTTCAAACTTCAATTTCTTCCTATGAAAAAAATGAGTTTTGGGCTGCTGCTGCTGCTGCTAAGTCACTTCAGTCGTGTCCAATTCTGTGCGACATAAGGAAGAATATATAAAAATGAATGTCTTTGTAAGATAGGAATTTGGGAATGAATGAGATAATGTGCATCTAATTTGTGTCATCACTTGGGATAAAGCTAGGATTTTGTTGAGCTCTAAAGGGAGTTACTCTTATTTAAAGAAGTTCCTAGAGACCATTTCTGTTAATGCCTTTATATACTTTTATGAGGTCAGTGAAATCAGGTTCTGTGAAAGGAAATGAGCAACCTCACTTTGCAATTATCCTTCTGCCATGCTTAATGGAAGAGTAATGTCCTGACAGAGGCAATGACCCTTCAACCTAGCTCACTCACTTCACTCAGATGTTCCAAGTGAACAAACATATTTGGTTTTTTAGTTTTTTAAACCAATGATTGTAGTTTTCTCCCTTTCTTCTTCTCCTTCCCTCTCTTTCTTTTTTCCTTCCTTCTCTGCCTTCCTGTCTTTGTCCATCTCTCTCTTTTTCTCTTTCTCTCTCTTCCCTTTTCCTCCCAACTTCTTCTTTCCTTCTCTCCCTTTCTTTCTTGTCTTAATTAAATTAAAATATATAAATATGTTTGGTCCAATTTTGACAATAAGCCAAATTATCTTGGGACTCGGTGGCATTCATATTCTTCTCTTTTCATTATTTTGCCTTTCCTTTGTAATTTCTTTCCTTTTAACCCATTAAGATTTTTTCTTTGCCAAACTAGGTTATTCTTAACTACTTTCTTAGTGTTTGGAGAAACAGCAAGTTTTCAGGAGCACAATGGAAATTAATTTGTTAAACTATTGTATATTAAATTCTCAGATAAAATCTATTTAAGTGGATGGTACTACTAGGCGCCCCCCCCCCAATTCTCTTGGAAATAATAGTACAAGTCAAATTATTAATTCATTTAAAGTTTCCTTATAACAGTTGAATTATAGTGACTCCTATATAGTCAGTTTATACTAGTTTTACAGCTTTACTCAGTTGCTATGAAGCTGTTTTAACACCTCTCATGTTCTGAACTATATGTTTCATGCTGCTTTCCATGTGTGCAAAAAACAACATTGCCTCCCAAGTACTTGAATTTTTTCAAGGTATTTATTTGATATTTTAGGCTCTGCTCATATTTGCTACAGTCAAAGGCTATATTCTTAACTTTAAACTATATGTTTCCATCATAAATTTAGGGCTGACCAACTTTCCCTGAACCATGGCTCAGGACCCATCTTTAGCTGCAGTTTATGAGGTCAGTTATTTTGCTTTCCAATTCTGTCTGTTAAACTAATTCCCTACTCTGTGGTTTTCTGACTCCACCCATCATTCTGTCTCAGAAGAGTGCCATACTGGGGATGTGTTTTCCTTTCTCAGTGGTAAATCACTGGAGAAATAGAATGTTTCCTTTCCATAGTTACAGACCTTTTTTTTTTTTTTCTGGACACAACCCTACATGTTCATTCTATTAGTGTGTTAATAAGACCACTTTTGGTTTCAAGAACCAGGGAACATTCTGAAAGCCAGCTTAAACCAAAAAGGGAATTTATTAGCTAGTATAATTGAATGTCTTGGGGGCATTCAGGCAGATATATCATGATGCTCAGAAAAAATCTGTTACCTTGCAGACTATTTCTTCCCATCTCTTGGTTCTTCTGTCCTTTGTCATCTTCATTCCCATTTCCGTTGGTGACATCGAGCATCTCTTGGCTTACATCCTCACAGCCCAGAAAACCTAGCAGAGCAAGACTTTCTCTTTTCGACTGTTCCAGCACACTTACCTAAACTGTCATGCCAGGTTTGCCTGTCTTAAGACTTCAGCTTTGACCAAGGGGCTATAATACATCAGACCTGGAGCCAATGCCTATGCCTGGAACCTGGAGGATGAGACAAATTCCACATTTATAGTGGAGCTGTGGATTAGGAGTCTGGGAAAGGTACTATTCCAAGGAAACTTGGTCTTTAAAATAGAGGCATACGTGTGTGCTAAGTTTCTTCAGTCATGTCCTCTGTGCAATCCTGTGGCTGTACCCCGCTAGGCTTCTCTGTTCATGGGATTCTCCAGGCAAGAATACTGACGTGTAGATGGGATGGATACATAATCTTTAAGAAAGTGTTTCTTGTGGACATTTTCATACTAAACTATTTTCAATATATTCATTCTTCAGAATAAAATTTGTCTTCTATAGCTGAATATCTATTTTACTTCAAACTTTGGTCCAGTTACTCTAGTCTTATAAGCAGTTTGCTTATCAATTAGATAGATAAATGTTTTCATTATGCCACTGCTTTCATGTCTAATGTAGTGTTCTCTTTTATAAAATTGTTATTAATCCTCCCATCTATACCTCAATACCCTACTCAAGTCTTAACATTTCCAAAATATTTTCCTTAGGCATCTGAGTCCAAGATGTTATATCTTGCCTTTGAACTCCAAATACTTTTTATTGCTTACCATATTTCCACATATTTATTTATTTATTTATTTATTGTGCATATCTATAAAACTCATAACTTGCCACTTGTTAGTTGCATTTGGATATCATTTGAAAAAGATCACAAAGGTGAAAACTTGCGATAAATTCACTAATGAGTCCAAATGAGACTGAGTATTATGAACTTTAAGAGAATTTGCACATATGCTTGATAAACACTCTGTACATATATGTGCAATACTTGATTTTGGTGGGGATTGAAATCTTTTATCTGTAAAAAAGATTAAAATCTATACATGTGGATTAAAATCTTTCCTTCTGTAGTGCTCAACAGTTAGCATGTCATAGATTAAGGTGAAGTACTCTTTGTTTATGTCAATTTTTTATTTCCTTTGATATAGCAGCTTAAGAGAATTTGCACATATGCTTGATAAACACTCTGTACATATATGTGCAATACTTGATTTTGGTGGGGATTGAAATCTTTTATCTGTAAAAAAGATTAAAATCTATACATGTGGATTAAAATCTTTCCTTCTGTAGTGCTCAACAGTTAGCATGTCATAGATTAAGGTGAAGTACTCTTTGTTTATGTCATTTTTTTATTTCCTTTGATATAGCAGCTATCATAATAATAATTATATATTCAAATGTTCATAATCTGGAAACTTGGTTTAGTAATAAATGTGTTTTTGTTGTTTTCTTGTTATATTCTAACTCTGTGGTTCTTTTATATAACCAAATAAAAATATTGGTTGACTAATTCAAAATTTCTTTTCTGGTTTGATGTCTTTACTCCTAACTGTCTGTTGCTATTCTTAACACATCCTGAGTTTATGACTTTCATTTCATCATGGGTAGTATAAATCAATGTTAATATTTTGAAGCTTGCAGCTTGGGAGCAAATAAAATGAGCTTATTGTTAATAAATCTTCTGACATTTTACTTTGTAAAAGAGTAAAATGGATTGAGTTGTATCTCCCCAAAACTCATATGTTGAAGCTCTAAACCACAGTGTGACTATATTTGAAGATAAGGCCTTTAAAGAGATAATTAGGGATAAATTATGTCATAAGGGTAGGTTCTTGATTTAGTAGGACTGATGTCCTTATATGAAGAGGAAGAGACACCAGTAAAGCCTGTGCAAAAGAAAAGGCTAGGGCTTCCCTGGTGGTTCAGTGTTAAAGAATCCACCTATCAATGCAGGAGACACGTGTTTGATTCCTGGTCCAGAAAGATCTCACATGCCACAGCACAATGAAGCCTGTGAGCCACGACTACTAAACTCTCATGCTGCAACTACTGAAGACTGAATGCTCTAGAGTCCATGCTTAGCAAGATGAGAAGCCTGTGCATGACAACTAGTGAGTAGCCCCAGCTCGCCACAACTAGAGAAAACATCATGCAACAATGCAGGCCTAGTGTAAGGCCCAAATAAACAAATAAAAGAGAAGACCAGATGAAGATGCATTAAGGAGCAGCCTTTCTTTCCTGGGAAAACCCAAATCTACCAACACCTTGATGTTGAACTTACAGTCTCCAGAGCAGTGTGGAAATTAACTTCTGTTGGTTCAGCCACCCTAACTATGGTATTTTCTTATGGCAGCTCTAGCATATTATTATGATCAGCTTTGTAGCACTGCATTTATCTGACTTGGTTTTCAAATTTTTATTAAAGTTATTTTTAAAATTCAGTAGATGATCTGAGTTGAACCCAAAGGTATAGAGGATTTCAAGCATGGCTGCACTTTAGTCATTTATCATTGAATCTGAGTCACAAGGTAAAAGGTTAATAAACTTCTCCACCATTTCCCACTTCGAAGCTTTGAACCTTAAAAATGGTGATTAAGTACCAGAAGCTAGTTATAGCTTTCTAAGAATAAGTTTGGAAACTATGTAAGAGTGTTACAGATCTTGGCTTTATTATAATAATGTACATTATCTTGCTGGCTGGAATTGTGTTGAGGACATCTGCACTGTGAATTAGATACACACACAATGAGTTGTGATAAACTGATATTCTTAGGGGCTTGATAGGATCTGTCTGTCTGCCATATGATACTAAGTTGGCTAAAGTCCTTTACTGTTCATTAGTGTGCTAATGTGATTACTTTTAGAGCAGACAGATGCTTGGATCTTCTAGGACTTTCAGAAAGGCTTATTTGGCATCAAAGGGATTATAAATCTATGTATGTGATTAAAGAAAAGACACCAACAGACTGATAGATAGACTTGTGATTTGGCTATTCACAGCAGTGTCTAAGGAATTGCCTCTAAACTGCCAAAAGAGCTATTCAATGTACTTGTGTCAATTTAAAGATGATAATTTAGTAAAACATATCTGTGAGAGTTGGACTGTGAAGAAGGCTGAGCACTGAAGAATTGATGCTTTTGAGCTGTGGTGTTGGAGAAGACTCTTGAGAGTCCCTTGGACTGCAAGGAGATCCAACCAGTCCATTCTGAAGGAGATCAGCCCTGGGATTTCTTTGGAAGGAATGATGCTAAAGCTGAAACTCCAGTACTTTGGCCGCCTCATGCCAAGAGTTGACTCATTGGAAAAGACTCTGATGCTGAGAAGGATTGGAGGCGGGAGGAGAAGGGGACGACAGAGGATGAGATGTCTGGATGGCATCACGAACTTGATGGACGTGAGTCTGAGTGAACTCCGGGAGATGGTGATGGACAGGAAGGCCTGGCATGCTGCAATTCATGGGGTCGCGAAAAGTCGGACATGACTGAGCAACTGAACTGGACTGAACTGATCAGTTATGCTAGTTGTGACATAAAGAGCAAGAGAATTTTGGTAAGTTGGAGGGCTGTTTTATATTTTAATTTTACATTTTTGTCATTTTTTAGCTATTATATATTTTTTATTACCTGACTCTGAATTGAGCTTAGATGTGATGGAAATTGTCAAGGAAGACTGCAGCAAAGTTATGGAAATGTTAGCATTTTTAAGCAGATTTGTACATTTTGGAATAAATAAAAAGTGTCATAAATAAAAAATAGCACTATTTTATTAATAATAAGAGCTGAGTGCTATGTGCTAAATTCTACGTTAAATTCATATACACATCATATTTAATCCTTCAAATAACCTTATGAGATAGATGTTATTTTGTAGATGATTGAGTCACAAAAGGGTAAGGAAATCAGTCAAGCCAAAGAACTAAGAAGAGATTTTAAACTAGGCCCTCCAGATCTAGAGCCTTTGTTCTGAACTGCTAACCTCCATGGGGCCTCCATGTGCCAATGTGAGCACATATTAGGTCATTTATTCAGTAATGAGTTAATGATGTTTGCAGATGCTACTGCAGTTTTGGTGTGAATATAACTTTTGTTGGCTTGCCAGGTGGCACTAGTGGTAAAGAACCTGCCTGCCAATGCAGGAGGCATAGAGATGCAGGTTTGATCTTTAGTTTAGGAAGATCTCCTGGAGGTGGGCATGGCAACCCACTCCAGTATTCTTGCCTAGAGAATCCCATGGACAAAGGAGCCTGGTGGGCTACTGTCTACAGGGCTGTAAAGAACTGAAGCAACTTGGCACACACACACACTTTTGTTAATATCCTGTAATTTTCTATATAGTTTATTAAATTGGATTCTAATTTCTCAGTGGTTCATAAAATCATGAACAGCTAGTGAGAAGGGTCTGGTTTTGATACAAACCATTGTTTATCTTTAATTAAAGACATCTAACAACTGCATGGTCTGTTGAATTTTTATATAAAGATTTATTTCTTTGTAATTCATTTTTGTTTTGCTATAATTTTTCATGGACATTTGTTAATATTATTTGTTTTTACTGATTAAGCAAAGAAACCATATTTAAAGTGACATGAGTAAGATTATATGATGAATAGATTGTGGAACTGGATTTTCCTCCTTTTCTTCATTAGAATTCTTATGCTCTTGAAAATGATATGAATTCACTAGGTATTTCTAGGGTTTATAAAAGATATTTCCAAAGTGAAGAATCTCATATTTAAAGAGTTAATAAGCTTAATCAATAACCTGGCTTAATATACATATACACACATTTATACACACTTACATGCATTGAGCTATTTCAAATCCTGGAAGATGATGCTGTGAAAGTGCTCCACTCAATAGGCCAGTAAATTTGGAAAACTTAGCAGTGGCCACAGGACTGGAAAAGGTCAGTTTTTATTCCAGTCCTAAAGAAAGGCAATGCCAAAGAATGCTCAGCCTACCGCAC
>SJYC01104806.1:0-11149 GCA_006408675.1 Madoqua kirkii
GATGGCTAACAAACACATGAAAAGATGCTCAACACCACTCATTATCAGAGAAATGCAAATCAAGACCAAAATGAGGTACCATTTCAAGCCAGTCAGAATAGCTGTGATCCAAAAGTCTAGAAGCAATAAATGCTGGAGAGGGTGTGGAGAAAAGGGAACCTTCTTACATTGGCAGTGGGAATGCAAACTAGTACAGCCACTATGGAGAACAGTGTGGAGACGCCTTAAAAAGCTGGAAATAGAACTTCCATATGACCCAGCAATCCCACTGCTGAGCATACACACTGAGGAAACCAGAGTTGAAAGAGACAGGTGTACCCCAGTGTTCATCACAGCACTGTTTACAATAGCCACGACATGGAAGCAACCTAGATGTCCATCAGCAGATGAATGTATAAGAAAGCTGTGGTATGTATACACAATGGAGTATTACTCAGCCATTAAAAATAATACATTTGAATCAATTCTAATGAGGTGGATGAAACTGGAGCCTATTATACAGAGTGAAGTAAGCCAGAAAGAAAAAGACCAATACAGTATAGTAATGCATATATATGGAATTTAGAAAGATGGGAACAATAACCCTGTATGCAAGATAGCAAAAGAGACACAGATGTATAGAACAGTCTTTTGGACTCTGTGGGAGAAGGTGAGGGTGGGATTATTTGGGAGAATGGCATTGACACATGTACAATATCATATGTGAAACAAATTGCCAGTCCAGGTTTGATGCATGATACATGATGATTGGGGCTGGTGCACTGGGTGACCCAGAGGGAAGGTATGGGGAGAGAGAGGGGAGGGGGGCTCAGGATGGGGAACACGTGTACACCCGTGGCAATTATATGGCAAAAGCAATACAATATTCTAAAGTAATTAGCCTCCAATTAAAATAAATAAATTTATATCAAAAATCAATTTAAAGAAATTGACCCAAGAAGTGAAACAGACAAATCACTGTATCAGTTTTATTGCTGGAAAGTTAGATTGTAGAGAGTAATGGGTGACCTGAGGCCATAACAGAGCCCCTTCCTCTTTTGAGATGGCAAGCCCACCAAGTGGGCCACCCCTGCTCTTCATGGAGATCCAGACAGAGAAGGCGAGAGGGAGCTGGCTCCTGGGAGGAGTTGTATGCTGTCTTCCCCTCATGTGGAGACTGAGAGAGCAAGGGTCACTATACTTGGAGCCTGTAGGCCATGAGCAAGAGAAGGGCTGAGCCAGTCAGAATTACTTCTACAGAAATAACTGCTAACAGCACCCAATCATTACTCATTCCCCTTAGGAAGGAGTGAGAAATAGGATGACATTTCCTCCATAGAATATGGAATTATTAGCAAAAGTCCCCTCTAAAGGACCACAGTGGGAATGCAGTACAGAGATCTTGTTCCTCCTCTTTCCCTATAGTTGCATCCTCTTAATGTCATGTAGAATAGCAGTCCCCAATATTTTTTACACCAGAGATCTGTTTTGTAGAAGAAAATTTTTCTACTGACTGGGCTTGGTGGGATGATTTCAGGATAATTCAAGCACATTGCATTTATTGTGCACTTTATTCCTATTTTTATTTCATCAACTCCCCTCAGATTACCAGGCATTAGATCTCAGAGATTGAAGACCCCTCATGTAGAATCTGAGCCCAAAATCTACTTTAATTTTCACATCAAACTATGCTTAGCTACACAGTTCAAAAGAGCTTACTAGAGACTGTTACAGGCAACTCGTGACACCATAAATACCAGAAATACAGTGCCAGCAACATAAAAATCAATACAAAACCCTTCCCTTTATTAAATTTCTGTGTGTATATTAAAGCTCACAAATAAAACACTCTTGAATTATGGTCAAAATATTAAATATTCAAGTGCTTTATAGCATTCCTGCCCTGAAACTCTTCTATCGTGATTATTCTCAACAATGTAAGCCTGAGATATTGAGGCTATTTTTTTGTGTGTTTATTCATGACAGACAAGAGAGTGCAGTTCCAACAGGGGCATCTACTTCATAAGCATGAATGAAACTTCAGGAAATAGTCAATTGTGACAGATGTGCCAGCCAGAAAGTAGTATTGATCCTTTTAAAGTCTGTTATTCCCTGGGTGACCGACAGCTTATAACCTGAAGCTAACATCTCTGAAACATTTGTATTTCTCAAAGAAGTTTCTGCTTTCACCCGTGCTGGAATTTTCTAATTCCTTTCCCTTATTTAAGTGAGGAATCAATCCATATTAGAATCATCTAAGCAATTTTAAAACTCTGCATGTCCATGTCTCACTTCAGATGATTTTAAGTCAGACCCTCTGGGAGTGGAACCCAGTCATCAATATATTTTAAAGCACTCCAAGTTCAAATCCTCTAAGAAAATGGAAGATGATCATTCCATGATAGAATCTCTGTTCTTTAACTCAGAAAGGTGACCTATCTGTCTATTCATTCTTGACTCATTCTGTCATTCATTCCAACTTACAGTCCTTCCCCATGAAGCTCAGTAAGAATATTACATTCAGGATCAGAACTCCTGCAGACCCTGACAGTTTCAGATATAGTGCAAATATGGATTTAGGAATGTTCTTCATATTGTAGGTCAAGCTCTACACAGCTGATGATCTTACTTTTTAATTTTGTTATTTTCAAAATTGTATATGTTTTGCATATGCATACATTTGGGTCATATCGTTATTGAGTTCAAGTTCATTCTGCTCATTTCACAACAGACCAGTAAGTTAGAAATGAGGTGCTGAGCCAAGAAATAACAACTTTATTGGGAAATCTGGCAGACAGAAAATATGGCAGACTAATGTCTCAATATAATTATCCTGTTGGGGTCAGGAAGCCAGGTTCTTTTATAGAACAGAAAATGTGTGGAGGTGAGGAAGTAAAGAAAAAAGGTCATAATTTTAGCAGCAATCTCATGGTTTGGCCAGCCTTAGGAAGAAAATGTGTAAATTTCTCCCTTTCTGCATCCATTCACAGGTGGGCAGGGTCAGATTATCTCTCTGTGAACTGAACAAAGCCATTCACAAATGAACAGGATCAGAATGTCTCTCTGTAAGCTGGAGTCATAAAAGGGTTGGACATAATTTGGTGACTAAAGAACAACATATTGCACATCAGATAAAATATCTTCAGGATGTCAGTGATTTCCCAGGAATAAGAAGCAATGCACATTTTCTAACACACAATGGTATTTTGTAAACATGGCCACAATCATTCACTCTTTTCTGAACTCCCATCTATTTGTATATGGTTTTGCAGCATCTTTCATCAAGAGATGGAGTCTATTTCCCCTCTCCTGCATGTAGGTGGGCAGTATGATTTGTACTGGGTAGTAAAATTTGGTAGAAATGTGTGCCAGATCTGAGATCAAGGTTTAAGAAGTCTTTACATGCGTCCACTTCCTTCTTGTGACCCTAACCCTGCCTCTGCTCAGTGGATAAGAGCAGGCAAGCATGCTGTAGATGATAGACTGTGGCAGCCAGAGTAATGTCAGCCTAGTTTTCCCAGCAGTGGGCAAAAACAAGTTGAAGAGCCTAGATAATATCAAAGCCACATTACCAGATGATAGCTGAGGCGTGAGAGACGGAGCCCAGCCAAGTCAAGAATTGCCCAGCCAAGCTCAGCCTAAACTGCTGAAGTAGGGAATTCTGGCTAAATAGATGGTTGTTGTTTTAAGCCAAGTTTCAAGTACATTGTTAAACAGTGATAGCTAATGCTGTCTTACTAAGAGGCTATATTTGGGGAATGTTTCTGACTTAATGTGTGGATCTAGGGTTAGAACCTAAGGATATTCATGTCCTGTCTAGCTTACTCGACCACTGAAATTTTTAAGTAGAAATATCTTCATTCATATCACAGCTCTGCCTGCTACAAGGTAAAGGTGATCTTTACCTATCATTGGTAAAGACTGCCAATTTTTCTCCAGACTCTAACTTGTTAAAACCTAGCCCTTTATTCTATTACAGGTACTGTTGAGAGGATTAATATCTTGATACTGTAGTCTTTTGATAACAAGAGGTACCAATTTGCCTGGTGGCTCTCTTTCTCTTCATAGGTACAACTTCCTAGATTGTTGTTGTTCAGTGGCTCAGTAGTGTCCAACTCTTTTTGCCCCATAGACCTCAGCACATCTACCTTTCCTGTCCTTCACTATATCCCAGAGTTTGCTCAGACTCATGCTCATTGAGGCAATGATGTCATCTAACCAGACATCAAAAACATTTTTACTATGTAATATGTATCGGCAGCTCAACTGTAAAGAATCTGCCTACAGTGAAGGAGATTTAGGTTCAGTCCCTGGTTTAGGAGACCCCCTGGAGAAAAGCATGGCAACCCACTCCAGTATTCTTGCCTGGAGAATCCCAGGGACAGAGGAGCCTGTCAGGCTAACGTCCATAGTGTCACAAAGAGTTGGACACAACTGAAGTGACTGAGCACAAGCATGCACACACATGCACACACACACAGAATGAGAGAATGATTGAGGTTTTGGAAAGCATGGCACTAATAGTCAGCATTATTACTATTTTTAGATAAGTTGCTATGCTGAAATCTATTAGCAAAGGTAATAAGTTGAATGTGCTTAGTTAGAAGGAGGAAGAGGAGGAGAAGGAGGAGGGCAGCATCTTTCTTCTTGTATACAATACTCTCCCTGGGATTAGTTCCCAGGCTCCAGTAATCTCATTCACTATTGCCCCTAAGATCCCCTTTTATTTAAGGAAGCTAACACTTTCCATCACCAGTTCTTTCAGAGGTATATGGCAAATTCTGACTTTAGAATGTATGTTGGCTCTTTCAGTATGGAGTTCACATATGACTACAACTGTGACCTATATGTCCAACCTAGGTGTCTAATGTTCTTGAGAAAGCAAGAAAATATAACCAAATCCAAATCTGTTAATCTGTTTAAAATTTGACATGGATTTTGACAAATGAGTTTTGATAATGGATGTAAAGTGTCTAAATTTTCAAAATAATCTCACATATTTAAGAGAGGACATTTTGAAGTATACACTGTCTAGGCCTGTGTTGCCTTGTGATGAATATTTTGAGAAAAATTCAGGGATAATGAGGAATTGTGCTAGTTAGTTGTAGTCCCTAGATATTTTCTGTATCTATATCACCTACAGTCAGACATCCTGGACTGTGAAGTCAAGCGGGCCTTAGAAAGCATCACTACAAACAAAGCTAGTGGAGGTGATGGAATTCCAGTTGAGCTATTTCAAATCCTGAAAGATAATGCTGTGGAAGTGCTGCATTCAATAGGCCAGCAAATTTGGAAAACTCAGCAGTGGCCACAGGACTGGAAAAACTTAGTTTTCATTCCAATCTCAAAGAAAGGCAATGTCAAAGAATGCTCAAACTACCACACAATTGCACTCATCTCACATGCTAGTAAAGCAATGCTTAAAATTCTCCAAGCCAGGCTTCAGCAATATGTGAACTTCCAGATGTTCAAGCCAGTTTTAGGAAAGGCAGAGGAACCAGAGATCAAATTGCCAACATCCGCTGGATCATGGAAAAAGCAAGAGAGTTACAGAAAAACATCTATTTCTGCTTTATTGGCTATGCCAAAGCCTTTGACTGTGTGGATCACAATAAACTGTGGAAAATTCTGAAAGAGATGGGAATACCAGACCACCTGACCTGCCTCTTGAGAAATCTATATACAAGTCAGGAAGCAACAGTTAGAACTGGACATGAAACAACAGACTGATTCCAATAGGAAAAGGAGTCTGTCAAGGCTGCATATTGTTACCTTGCTTATTTAACTTATATGCAGAGTACATCATGAAAAATTCTGGGCTGGAAGAAGCACAAACTGGAATCAAGATTGCCAGGAGAAATATCAATAACCTCAGATATGCAAGGAGATCCAACCAATCCATTTTGAAGGAAATCAGCTCTGGGATTTCTTTGGAAGGAATGATGCTAAAGCTGAAACTCCAGTGCTTTGGCCACCTCATGCGAAGAGTTGACTCATTGGAAAAGACTCTGATGCTGAGAGGGATTGGGGGCAGGAGGAGAAGGGGACGACAGAGGATGAGATGGCTGGATGGCATCACTGACTCGATGGACATGAGTCTGAGTGAACTCCGCCAGTTGGTGATGGAGAGGGAGGCCTCGCGTGCTATGTATTGCACAGCAAATCTCCTGTGTGGGAACCTTCTAGTTTCAAACTTTCAAAGATGTGAACATGCATTCACCTATTGAATCATGTAAGTTTGTTCATTTGTCTAGGATACATTGACACACGGGTGCATCCTCTATTAGTGGTTGTGCTTCTGTGTATGTACTGTATAGGACTGTGTAGAGTACAGTAGTACAGTTTCTTTACTGGAGATATTGGAAGAGGATGAGAGCTACTACTCAGCCATCCTTGCATTATTTTTCGAGAGAGTAGATAGAATTGAATCCAGCAAGGAACCAAAACTTTTGCCATCAGTGTCAGAAGTGAGTGATATTGCAGCTTGCCCTCCACCTCCTATTGCTGATGATCCTTCAGCTCTACCATCTCTCACCTCTTCTCCCTCCTCTGGGCTCCTCCAATCAGTAATTCTTCTTGCCTGGTCACTTGATGCCAGCCCCCGCACGGCAGTTGTTGTACTGACCTACTGTACTTTTCAAGATACTGTACCATAAGACTAAAACTGTTTTCTTCAGGGACTTCTCTGGTGGTCCAGTGGTTAACATTTTGAGCTTCTGCTGCAGGTGTCATGAGTTTGATCCCTGGTTGGGAAATTAAGATTCCACATTATGTGTGGTGCAGCCAAATATATATACATCTTTTTTTATCTTTTGTGTTTGTTTTTATGTATTATATGTGTGAAAAGTATTATAAACCTATTATGGTGTAGTACCGTATAGCTGATTGTGTTCGTTTGGTTACCTTGGCTAACTTTGTTGGACCTAAGAACAAACTGGACATATGAAGGCACTCTCAGAAAGGAACTTGTTCATATGCAGGAGACTTACTGTACAGCATAATATAGTGTGCATTACATAGTCTTCAGCTCTAGAAAGAAGGTAGGATATGCCTACTAGGGATTAAATACTTACTGACACATTCTTATGACAATGCCACTACCTAATTACATATCTACTGACAAGTGCATACAAAGAGGTGATTAACTCTATTTGTAGGAAGAGGAAGTGGGGAAATTTCTAAGAGTGTCAGATGGAGGGCGTAGCATTTGGAATAAGCTTTGATGGATAAGATTTTTTCAGACAGAGAAGAGGGATAGGATCTTGTAGACAGAGGTAATTAGACTGCGTAAAAGTTCAAGGGAAACAAGTGTTTGACTTGCTCACAGAAATATAAGTAACCTGTGTATCTATAGAGTAGGCCATGTGCTAGGGAGTGAGAGGACATGGATCTGAACGGACAAGCTTGGATTCCCAGTGTAGACAAGTTTGCTAAAGAATTAACAAAATGAAAGACAGGCATCTTCCAGATTCATGATTTATAACCTGAGAGGATGCTGAAAAGATGTGTGGATCAGAGCACAGACTGAAGCAGGCAGTGAAATAGCGAGGGCTAAGACTTAAGTTCCTCATCTTAAAACCAATAGGAAAAAACCAAGATGATAAGTATATGATATGAATAGAATAAGATATGTTCTAAAATTTTATTTGCCTGAACCACAAAATATTGATATTTTAGTCAGTCACAGATGGACGGATAGCAATAGCTTCTTAAAAGTCTTCTCCTAATTCCCCTTTTGATCTCATACATTTTTATTTTCTTTCTTCCACATATCCCATGTGTGTACTTTAAAATATGTGTATGTCTTCTTGCATAATTGTATTTAATCACCATAATTGCAATTTGATAATAACTGTAATAAATAGTATAACATCTATCCAATAATAAATTCTATAGCATAATCATAGTCTACAAATCTGAACATCTGGTTTGAAGTTTCTAAAAAAAGTGAATAAAAACACTGAGTTGATAGTCTGATCATGTTGAACTAGGTTATCACCAGATATGTGACTCAGTAATTAAGATGTTTCCTGTAGATTATGCAAGAAAAGTTTTGTGTCCCTAACTTATTTAAATGTTATATAATTTATTTTTATGTAATGTTCTTTGTATCATGAGTCCTATGTTTATTTTCAGGTATAGCCTTATTACTGAACAACTCAGGGAAGAAAAACCCTTGGTGAAATCACAATGAAATGAGTTCATTTTTGGAAATTTTTAAAGGATTACTGAAAATGTAGGACAATTAATCAAAATTGTCTCATGTGGACACTGAAGATGAAATATGGGGTATTATAATAAATCTCTTGAGAATTTGTGATAGTTCAATTAGATTAGGCTAATCACATATTTGGATGGTAATGTACTACTCATTGATTTTCTCTGTCAGAGGAATGGCTCCTCACCATTCATACTTCCCAAGTCTTGACAGCTAATTACTATCAATTTTGTTCATTTGAACCATATTTTTCTATTTTTTTTAATGAAGCAAACACATTTCAAACAAGTGAAATATTGATTGTTGGAGATAGCCTTTAAGCTTGAATTTGAGACATCTGGGTTGTTTCCTTGCAGCTTAATGCAATGGCCTGAAGAGTGAATGCAAATCAGAGATAATAGGAGGTTCTCTGAGACCTGCCAGAGCTATATCGGATGTCAGATTCAAAGTGCATGGTGAAGCTGTTGATAGAAGACAAGGTCATTTTATGAAGCATAGAATACCAAACAGATTGGAAAATGGAAGATGGCTGAGGACAATTCTTTCAGTGAATAAAGTCAATAAGGTTTCAATCCTCTTAAATGTTAGCTTTTTGGCCTGACCAGATAGGGTAGACTTGATAGTCAAGTCCAGGCAAAATTCACACAAATTACAGATAAGTTTATTAACTATTGTTAATCTTGGAAAATTTTGTGTCTTGCATCTCCATTTCAGCTGGAGCAGCCTTGATGGATGATGCTTGCCTTCCTCTTTCTTCCTCTGGTAAAAAGAAATAGTTTCTCTATCCTTGTTTTCATTAGCTGCTGCCCAATTCCTAACTGGGAAGACAAGCATATTTGATATATCTGCTGTATTGTAGTTACAGCTTTAAGTCTTCCTAAATCTCCAAGCACATCAGAATAACAGGCAATGAAAAATGGAATGGCTATGATATAATTATAATACTGTTCGGTAGTCCAAAGGCATGATATAAATACGTATATTTGTAAGTTTTTATCGGAAAAGGCAATGGCATCCCACTCCAGTACTCTTGCCTGGAAAATCCCATGGATGGAGGAGCCTGGTGGGCTGCAGTCCATGGGGTCGCTAAGAGTCAGACACGACTGAGTGACTTCACTTTCACTTTTCACTTTCATGCATTGGAGAAGGAAATGGCAACCCACTCCAGTGTTCTTGCCTGGAGAATCCCAGGGACAAGGGAGACTGATGGGCTGCCATCTCTGGCATCGCACAGAGTCGGGCACGACTGAAGTGACATAGCAGTACCAGCAGCAGGAAAGAAGAGGAGTAATGTTTAGAAAGGAAGATGAAGGGAAAATGAGGAAATATGAACAGATAGATCTTCACCAACTAATCAAATCACTTAATGGCAGCTGCTATCCAAATAGAACAAATAATAAAATTAAAATCAATTGGTGAAAATCAAATCTTTACTTGTTATTTATTTTTTTCTTATAACTCAAGTAATCAGTGAAATTTGTGAAGGGAAACTTTTTTATTGGCAAGTTCTCACATTTGTCTATTGGAATGGATAAATGGATTTATAGACTGGGATATCTTTAGAATAGTTTTGAGGGAATTCCTCCCCAGTGTATCCATAGAGAAACATGGAGGACAGTAACCTAATTTTCATAAGGTAAAGCCAGTGACACAGAAGAGAATTGTGCTGCTCACTCAGCTGGGTAGAATTCTAGGTATAGGTAGCATTTGTAATTCCTCATTTTCTGGTTGGATATCTGGCACAAAGAGAACAACACAATGCCAAGAAATGAGAAAATTTGGATCATACATCATTTATTTCTGGAGAGACTTCTTAATAATTTAAAACACTGTTGAAAAATTGACACTTTTATTAGACTTGGTTAATAATTAAAGTCTACTTATCCATTTATCGGGCTATGAAGGAAGAATTTTGGCTGGGCTAATTGATAAACTTAAATAACGGAATGACAAACACTGAAAGCCAAAGAAGAAAGAAGTATGGATCCAAGAGAACCTGAGGAGTTTCAGAAAGCAGCTGAATTAGAAATGGGAGGAATTTGTACTAGTACCAGTTCTCTACCATTAAGTTGCATTCTCAGTAAACTTGGTGTTATAAGGACTTCAAAAGAAGATACTGAAAGATGATAATGTTCTAGTTGTTAAGATCAAGTTTCCGTGTGGAAACTATGCTTTGGTAGCAGGAATTTTTTTTTGAAATCTTGATTCATGCTAAGGATTGAAGGACTGAAAAACATCTATGTCTGATTTCTGAGCATACCATGTAAGAAAGAAACTGGAAAATTGACATCTATTGGGTAGACAAACAACATAAACAATAGTTTTACAATATTATAGTAGTTATAATATTTAGACAATTATGGACCTAACAGAAGCAGAAGATATTAAGAAGAGATGGCAAGAATGCACAGAAGAACTGTACAAAAAATGATCTTCATGACCCAGATAATCATGATGGTGTGATCACTCATCTAGAGTCAGATATCTTGGAATCTGAAGTCAAGTGGGCCTTAGAAAGCATCACTATGAACAAAGCTAGTGGAGGTGATGGAATTCCAGTTGAGCTATTTCAAATCCTGAAAGATGATGCTGTGAAAGTGCTGCACTCAAGATACCAGCAAATTTGGAAAACTCAGCAGTGGCCACAGGACTGGAAAAGGTCAGTTTTCACTCCAATCCCACAGAAAGGCAATGCAAAAGAATGCTCAAACTACCGCACAGTTGCACTCATCTCACATGCTAGTAAAGTAATGCTCAAAATTCTCCAAGCCAGGATTCAGCAATACATGAACCATGAACTCCCTGATGTTCAAGCTGGTTTTAGAAATGGCAGAAGAACCAGAGATCAAATTGCCAACATCCGCCGGATCATGGAAAAAGCAAGATAGTTCCAGAAAAACATCTATTTCTGCTTTATTGACTATGCCAAAGCCTTTGACTGTGTGGATCACA
>SJYC01104808.1:0-29229 GCA_006408675.1 Madoqua kirkii
AGGCAAGAATACTGAAGTGGCTTCTCCAGTGGACCACATTCTGTCAGCCCTCTCCACCATGACCCGCCTGTCTTGGGTTGCCCCGCAGGCATGGCTTGGTCACTATTTAATGCTTAATATGTTTTACAAATGTTCACAAATATTCGTTGGTACTGTTTTTATGATGCATGCCACATTTACAACACCAAATGGTTGAATTCTCCGTAATGGGGATCTTTTCCCCTCTCTTACTGTGACAAATCTCTAACTGGGTTCCAAGTGACAGGATATCAGCCTGTCTCTTCCACTTTGGTGTTGGCCTTACCTTCTTGAAAAAGGTTGCCTCATCACGTAATCTTCAGTTACTAGATCCATATGAACTTTGAAATACAGTATAATACATTTGACTTTTACATGACCTCTACAGATATCATGCTCTATTGTTTGTTTTTAGAAAGACTCTGGACCTTTGTTGGCTTCTCTTGTGGCTCAGCTGGTAAAGAATCCATCTGCAGTGCAGGAGACCTGGGTTTGATCCCTGAATTGGGAAGATCCCCAGGAGAAGGGAAAGGCTACCCACTCCAGTACTCTTGCCTTGAGAATTCCATGGACTGTATAGTTTATGGGGTTACAAAGAATCAGACACTACTGAGCGACTCTCTGTATAACATTAATATTATAATGACTTTCTTTGTTCATCCATCCACTTCTGTTCAAAAGTGTAAGGTTGACATCTAGAATGTGATCAGCTCCTTGGTGAATATTCCTATCTTTTTCTCTGTATGAATTTTGATTATAGTCCTCAAGTTTCAAAATGAGGCTAACCAATCATTTCTGTATATGAGAATCAACTTACATTCTCTTTCTAAAATCCTTGCAACTGCTAAGTCACTTTAGTCGTGTCCAAGTCTGTGTAACCGCACAGACTGCAGCCCACCAGGCTCCCTTGCCCCTGGGATTCTCCACGCAAGAAAACTGGAGTGGGTTGCCATTTTCTTCTCCAATGCATGAAAGTGAAGATGCTCAGTTGTGTCCGACTCTTAGCGACCCCATGGACTGCGGCCTACCAGGCTCCTCCGCCCATAGGATTTTCCAGGCAAGAATACTGGAGTGGGGTGCCATTGCCTTCTCTGTTAAAAGATGTACCTCTCAGCAGTGAAATAGAATAACATTTCTTGATAGAGACAAAAGAAGAAAGTAAATGGCTTAAGCAAAGTATACTGTAGCACACAGATAAGGTGTGTGCTCTTCATTAAAGCACACATCTAAACTAGTGTGTCATTTGTTAAATAAAATGCTATAGGCTTTATACTGAGATCTATAGAGAAAAAGAAAAGCAGAACAAAAAAGGAGAGTCTAGTTGTCAAAATAGGTTACATAGTTTACCACTAAATTGAAAACCCTTGTAAGGTTATGATATGGATGTTATTGCATCATCTGAGAACCAAGATTGCATTGAGTGTATACTGCAGAAAGCTGGAAGCCTTACAGTTGTATTCCAGCAAGGTCTTCTTTATCTGCAAGCTAGACAGAATCTTGCTAACGCCACTCCCCTGAATTGTGATCCTAGTGGGAAGTGACTGATAAAATGACACAGGTAGAAAGAGATTTAAACTCCATGTACTACACCAGACCTGGAACTTTTCCTAATTCTTACTAAAGTATCTACTCAGAAGGTAAGCAGGATTGTTCTAGTGCTGCCTGAAGGCAACAAAATAGGTGGACAGTGATTAACTCTGATCAAAGTTGATTCAAGCAAAAAATATGAGGTTTTCAATCAATGACAAAGGTAAAGGAAGCTTGTAGCAAGTTTTTTAGCATTGAAAAGAGGGTCATGACATGCTTAGTTTTGAAGAAAAAAAAAGTGACTTTTTGGATTTGGGGAAAGTTGGTTGTTATGATATCAGATATAATTAGATTATTATTTCATGTATACATGACAGGAGAAAACACATTCTCTGGTTATATACAAAATAATAATGATAATAATTAAAGCATCCTGAATTTTTAATACTCTGACAGATATTATTTTGGGATTTCTTTCCATGGGACTTAATTCTGACAGAGGTCTATAAATTGGATGCCAAGAGCCAGCACAGGTCCCACCCGTGACAAGGTCATGCGGAGAGACCTGAGGGGGCAAAGCAAGTCAGGTCTCAAGGAGTCCTCTGCCTAAGCATCTACCCCAAAACCAAAATCTGTCTGTTTACTCTCTGCTATACTACACTCTTCTGACATTACAGGGGGCCATCCCTGACCACCTTTCTCTGGAAAAAGTTAGCTTAGAGCTCCAACTGGTCTCCTGCATATGAAAAAATGGCTCAGCTCAAATCCCTCTGATGGCTCTCTAACTTGCCTGACAGGTTCTCCAGACTTTTACAACTATGCATGTGATTGTTTACAGCTCCCCAACCGTGAGAGGCACAAGCTTAAAACATCTTAAAGATATAGAGCCTTTTAGAGTTAAGAATAAGTTTGGTGAAGTGTTTCATTGTTGAGTTAATGTTTGCTGGCAGGCCTCCATATCCTTTATCTTTTAGGCACCTGGGAGGATATTAATCAATGTAACTGGGATGCAGAAATAGGAATATAGTAGTTTTGATGTTAGCAATACTAGACTTTTGAGTTAATGAATTTTCTCTTTGTTATAAATCACTGTACTCCTCTTTCCTTGTTATAAATTATTGTGTCCTTGCTATGTGAGAATGTAATCTTAATTAGTGCTTTCTGAGAGTGGCACCAGACTTTAGTAAGAACACTTTTTAGGGCAAATAAGTTTTCTGGTTGACGGACCCTTATCAGGAAAGGGCCATAAAATGCTAATAGGCCTCCTGGCCAGAAGATGATGTATATCACCTAAGAGCTGTATATATAGCTAAGTACGCAGCGAGAAAGCCTGGTCTTGATAAGGGTCAGGGCTGCTGACCTGCATGACTTTGTATTATCCATTGATATCTATGTACAACTAAAAGTATAAAAGCTTTTCCTGAAAAAATAAAGGATGGGCCAGTTCCTAGAAAGACTGGTTCCCCTGTGTCTTCTTTTCTTTCTTACTCTATTTTCTGGCTGATTCCTGTCTGGAGCATAGAGGCTAGCCATGTCTACTTATTTGTCCAGGCTTCTAAGACACACGTGAGAGGGAGCCCAAGGTGGGGCACCCTCCACTATTCAATTGGGCACCTGTGGCCCTACATAGACAGTTCAAGTCCCTTGTCCTGGGGCTTTATTGGCTTTCTATGTAAACCAAGGAATACAGCCTCTTTCCTCCTCTAAATTTCCCACTACACTATTATTTCCTAATCTCTCTTTATATCTTTAAATCTTAAATCTCTCTTGCCAAGCTGTCCCCACTTCTGATACCCTGGATCCAACCAGGGCTGAATCTCGGTAGTTGGGTAGATTCCATTTTATACATGATAAAACTGAGGCAAAAAGAGATTAATTCATCCAAGATTAAAGATGGAGACAGGATTCCAACCTATACATGCCAGCTCAAAACCCCTAATCCCTGACCAGCATGCTATGAGAATTATACATTTACTTAGTATTGAAATATTATAACCCATAAAATAAAAAGTAATAAACTGAGAAAAAATGGTTGTAGGAAACATTTGGTTAAAATCTTTCTAGGAGCATTTCAGAATCTTGAGAATGGTTAGACATAAATTTTCAACAAAAATGTTTTTTCATGTATAAAAATAGGAGACCATCTGAGATCCTCTCTGGCAATTTTATGTAAAGAACAAAATTCAAAGTTGTGAAATTGTGTGTGAGTGAAATACGTACATGAGAGTTGTTTTTAACCTTGGTTACATACTGGACTCACACTGGGGAATTTCCAAAACTTGTAAATGCCTGAGTTCCAACCCAGAGCTCCTTCCTGGATTGGTGCCATATATGGCCTGGACATTAGGATTTATGAAAGCTTCTAGGTAGCATCCGAGACAAGGGCTTGACTTGAAGGCAGTGCCATGGTAAAACTGAAGCACTCATAAAGAAGTCAGGCTGACTAGGGTTTGACATCCTAAACCCACATGTGTGAACATTGTGTGATTTGGGTGAACTTCTCTTTTCTTCCTAAGAATCATTTTTCCTCATGTATATAATGGTGATAATAAAAACACTTAACTATAGGTTTGTGGCATACACACAAATCTTTTGGCAATGCATGCATTATTCTGACCATCATGATTGTTATGTCATGATCACTCAATAAACTTCTGCATTTTTTTGAAACTGAGGGTGGATCTTAGGTACATTTTTCCTGGTAAGGTAGGGCTACGTTTCATTGAATTTGATGATTTAATTTATAGTTTCTATGAATATTAAGTGATAAATATATAATTTATACCTATTTATTTATCTACCTTTCTATCTATTGCTTGCTACACAACTAGCTACGTCTATAGAATTTTGGAGCAGAAGTTCACCTTTATTTGCTTGGCACCAGCTATATTCCAGGGCACAGGAGCAAGTCAAAAGATATCTAAATATGAAAGAGGAAGTTTATAGACTCTTTTCTATCTTATTTTTTCCCCAAAGAGACTCTTCATAATCCCCAATGTCCCAGTCTTCCTGGATCTTTCTTCCTTACCTCATTCTTGCTTATTGAAATGTCCATTGGAAAGTCTGAGACCATCTTTTTTACTGTCCTGGAGCAGGCATTTAATATAGTGACATATTAGTCACGTTGGACATTGTTCTAGGAGGCACAGAATCATAAGACATTCAATCTTTCCGTGAGGTCTTGTACTGTCTCCTGATTTAGATCCAACATCTGCTTTTCTTATTCTGCTTAATATCCCATGTCCTGGCTCATAACCATGGCCATGTGAAGGTTTCAACGTTTTTTGCTGCCACAGGCTACTGTTCCCAACTAGTAGCCGATGAACAAGTGCTTTAAGACATGATATTACTCAACAATACATGTTTATGAGTTACTGCAAATATCTTGGCTATAAACTTTATTCATTGGGCCAAAAATATTTAGAGATGTCTCAGGCTTTTCAGTGTCTCTGAGTCAAGCAAATCTGATTATTTTGGGCTTGTTATGTCCTTCCTTTTTTTACTAGATTATAATATGAAAAGACTATAGTAAGTATCACATTTTAGGGCTGGCAATAAAAATCTCTCTTTTTAAAGTCTAAAGTATATTTATATACTTTGAAAAAGTCATAATTTTTAGTATTGTTAATTTTTTTTTTTAATTCAAAGCTATGTGCTGGTTGACTTCCGTGTAGCTCCAATGGTAAAGAATCTGCCTGCAATGCAGGAGACCAGAGTTCAGTCTCTGAGTTTGGAAGATCCTCTGGAGGAGGGCATGGTAATCCACTCCAGTATTCTTGCCTGGAGAATCCCATGGACAGAGAAGCCTGGTGGGCTACAGTCCATGGGGTTGCAAAGAGTCAGACACGACTGAATGACTAACACATACTTGTGCTGGTGATCTTCCATGCTTTCTACATGTATTAGTTAATTTAAACATCATGACGAACTTGTGGGGTTGATGCTATTACTACTTCTAGTTTAGAGCTAAGGAAATCAAGCATGCCCAGCTAGAAACTGATGGAGATAAAATCTGAATGCAAAAAGTCTGGTTCCAGAAAATGGGCTCTTTAATATTATGTCCTATAAACAACAGCAAAGATTTACATACACAGTAATGCCCTTGTTAACAGTGTACAGCAAATTCCCTGTTATTTATTTCTGGTATGTAAAAATGTTCAAATGATAATATCTGATTCCCTATTCCTTTCTGTATTTAACTCTGGTGAGAGATGCCTTGCCAAAGTCTCTGATCATGAAGTTATCAATAATTAAAGCTTTCTTTTTAGTTTGCAAAATAGGCAATCTGAAGCAATGCTCTTCTAACATAACATATTTGTGAGCTCTAGTTTCCTTCTGAAATTCTTTTCTCCTGAGTAGATCTTTCCAAATAAAAAATTGTCTGTACAGTAAGTCTCCATCTTTACTTCCTTCTCTTTTAGTGACTATTCAAAATATAACAGATTACCTTTTTTAATGCTAATTTCCTAAGACTTTGTCAATTTTTTTTAATTGCAATAAGCTACCTAAATTGGAACTGGGTATAGATACATTTATGAGAAGTTTTTAAAGGTTCTGACTAATCATTCTAAGTAGATATTATGTTACCGCTGCTAACTTGGAGACTTCTTTGTTAGTCGGTTAACTGTTACCTAATTATCACCAATCCTTACTTGTATATGAACATGAAATAAATCACATTAATCTTAATAAAGAAACCTTCTAGTATTACTTCCAACTTATTTCCAATGTATGCAGAAATTTCATATACCTCCCCCAGGTATTTCTGTGGCCCCACAGGAATGCATTGTAGGAATTCACAGACCTCTTAATCATCGCAGTACCAGATGACATCCATGAAATTCTTTCCTTCCTGGTCTGCCTCCTCTGTAGAAGCAGTAGAAATGCAGAACTAATGTGGCTGCTGGAAAAGCACACATTGAGAACATCATAATATTCTCAATGTACACATCAATGTACATACCTAGGGTATTGTCCAGGTATGCATATAATGCTGCTGGTCCTTGCATCCTTGCAGGGCTGGAGATGTGCTGAGTTGTGTACAGTCAAGGAGGAACTACCCTCTCTCCAAATCTGCACCTGGTCCTTTGCATTTTTAATAAATTGCATAAATTTAGTCCAAGTGATTGGGCAGAGAATAGATGTCCTACAATAATCTCTGTTTATTTCCATTAGTTCTTTTCCCTTGGGTCTCTTTATAAAATCTAACGTTAAAGCTCCTCTCTCAACCTTCTGCTAAACTCTTAACCCTTGCAAAAAAATGTTTGGGACTGAATCGACAGTTATATAACTTCACTCAGCAGAAGCATTTATTCCAGGATTTGCTTCTATTTGCTTTTCCATGGCTAAGAGCATTTGGTTCCACCAAAATATGACTCATTTCTGTTGGGGAACAATTAGGAAAAGGGAGAAATTAGAAATAAAAAAAAGATAAATAAAAGAGACAAAGAAGTAAGAGTAGAGAGCCTTGAAATAAATTTAGGGAGCTACAAAGGAGTGTCAGAGAGTCAGATCTGTACTCCCAAGATTACTAGGAAAATTGAATTTAAGATATTCTTTGGAAAAGAGATTATAAACAAACTTTTGGTCTAAAGTCACTCTTGGCTGAGCCAAGATTCTATAACCATGTGTGGAAGACAGCTGTTGAAAAATTACCTTTTTAGCATAGCTGAGCGTATTAAATAAAGATACTTCAGAATTTTCCATCTCAAACAAATTATTATCCATTTTTAGAACAAAAGAGAGATTACAGAGGAAATCAATACCTGTAAATTGTATGTCATATAGCTGTTAACATTTGGAAGGAACCTAGGTCCTGCAAAATAGAAACACTTCTCATATATTTATTTTCTGCAACCAAGACAGAAAGATTAAAACAAATCTTGCTGAAGTTCTTGGTGAGAGAAAAATCTAAAGTTATCATCTAGTGACCACAGGGATAGTAAATAAAAATGAACTCTGATGTCTCATTAGTAATAATTTGAGATGTGTAACGTATACTTAGGCTTTTCTTTAGTAAAACCTTTTTGCTTTAGTTATCATAAAAGTCAGAAAGTCATGTCTTAGAAGTTAAAAAGTTACATGTAACATTGAACCTCAAATACTGTTCCTCTCAGAAATTCTTACACTTTCTCAATGAATAAGACAATACCTGCTTCTTTTTCTATACTCATCTTCATTTAGTTTCATAGTATTTTAAAGAATTCATCCTTCATATTTTGAAGAATTATATTCTTTTGTGAGTTTAATGAAAATTCCATTATTAGAAAAAAAGTGTTTTGTTTTCTTAGATGGATCTATGTTTGTTTCTGAAAAATCCGGACTATTAGTCTCCACTATGTGTGTATCATAGGAGAGCAGCAATAAAAGAGACACTGGGTTAAGTCTGTATACCACACGGTCAGTTGAAAACCTCCACACATGCATGTTAGTTAATGTGAGATTTGGGAATGGGAAGAACCCAATGGAATCCCTTACCACTTTTTCCTGATGACTAGGAGAAAGAGACCATCTCACTTAAGATAGTGGCTTCAATGGTAATAGGAGCAAATCTCTTTCTCAAATGAGCTTTATTAACTTTCAAGAGTAGGGAGGTTGAGTTTGTAACACCAAAACAAACAAACAAACAAACAAACAAACAAAACTTTGGAAGTTTCTCAAGAAAGGAGTTTGGGAAAGAAGATTCAGTTCAGTTCAGTCACTCAGTCGTGTCCGACTCTTCACGACCCCATGAATCACAGCACCCATGCCTCCCTGTCCATCACCAAGTCCCAGAGTTCACTCAGACTCGTGTCCATCGAGTCAGTGATGCCATCCAGCCATCTCATTCTCTGTCATCCCCTTCTCCTCCTGCCCCCAATCCCTCCCAGCATCAGAGTCTTTTCCAATGAGTCAACACTTCGAATGAGGTGGCCAAAGTACTGAAGTTTCAGCTTTAGCATCATTCCTTCCAAAGAAATCCCAGAGCTGATCTCCTTTAGAATGGACTGGTTGGATCTCCTTGCAGTCCAAGGGACTCTCAAGAGTCTTCTCTAACACCACAGTTCAAAAGCATCAGTTCTTTGGCGCTCAGCCTTCTTCACAGTCCAACTTTTACATCCATACATAACTACCGGAAAAACCATAGCCTTGACTAGGTGGACCTTAGTTGGCAAAAAAAAATGTCTCTGCTTTTGAATATGCTATCTAGGTTGGTCATAACTTTTCTTCCAAGGAGTAAGCGTCTTCTAATTTCATGGCTTCAGTCACCATCTGCAGTGAATTTGGAGCCCCCCAAAATAAAGTCTGATACTGTTTTCTCTGTTTCTCCATCTATTTCCCATGGAGTGATGGGACCGGATGCCGTGATCTTCATTTTCTGAATGTCGAGTTTTAAGCCAGCTTTTTCACTCTCCTTTTTCACTTTCATCAAGAGGCTTTTTAGTTCCTCTTCACTTTCTGCCATAAGGGTGGTGTCATCTGCACATCTGAGGTTATTGATATTTCTCCCAGCAATCTTGATTCCAGCTTGTGCTTCTCCAGCCCAGCATTTCTCATGATGTACTCTGCATAGAAGTTAAATAAGCAGGGTGACAATATACAGCCTTTATGTACTCCTTTTCCTATTTGGAACTAGTTTGTTGTTCCATGTATAGTTCTAACTGTTGCTTCTTGACTTGAATACAGATTTCTCAAGAGACAGGTCAGGTGCTTTGGTTTTCCCACCTCTCTCAGAATTTTCCACAGTTTATTTTGATCCACACAGTCAAAGGCTTTGGCATAGTCAATAAAGCAGAAATAGATTTTTTTTTTGAACTCTCTTGTTTTTTTCATGATCCAGTGGATGGTGACAAAATTAATAAGCAGAAAAGTGAAGAAAGGGAAGAAGTAAAATAAAGGGAGGAGAGAAACTGAGTGAGGGCAGGAGAAGAGAAAGAGAGACAGAGAGAAAAACCTTCTTCATGAGTCTATTACCAAGATCTATGACCAACCTTTCTGCGGTGTTGGTGGTTTATTTCCTAAGTCAGGTCTGAATCTTGTGACCCCATGGACTTAGCTTACTAGGCTCCACTGTCCATGGGGCTTCCCAGGCAAGATTACTGTGGTACATGAGGACAAGTTGAGTTAATGTGAAAATTTCTGATGCTTCTTATTGAACTGAGCAGGACCCTGTGGAGCTCCTGGACAGGGAAGCCTTTCTGTCTACTGATTCTTGGATCTAACCTCCATGACTCTCCTTAAGAGCCAAAGGGTAGATTTAAGCAGTTGTTCATCTGGAAGGAAAGGGATGCAAAGACAAGAGAGTAACAGCCAAGAAACAATAGTGCAGCCTTAGGGTAGCATCCTGGTTCCACCACAAGGAATACACATTACAGTGTCTTTAAGCTCTTTAAGTTCACTGCGGTTCAGTCCCTCAGTGGAGCCCAACTCTTTGTGATCATGTGGACTGCAGCAGGCCAGGCTTCCTTGTTCATCACCAACTCCCAGAGCTTGCTCAAACTCATGCCCATTGAGTTAGTGATGCCATCTAAACATCGCATCCTCTATCATCCCCTTCTCTTCCTACCTTCAATCTTTCCCAGCAATAGGGACTTTTCAAATGAGTCAGTTTTTTGCATCAGGTGGCCAAAGTATTGGAGATTCAGCTTTAGCATCAGTACTTCCAGGGAATATTCAGGACTGATTTCCTTTGGGATTGAGTGGTTGGATCTCCTTGCAGTCGAAGGGACTCTCAAGAGTCTTCTTCAACACCACAGTTCAAAAGCATCAATTTTTCAGTGCTCAGTCCTCTTTATAGTCCAACTCTCACATCCATACATGACTACTGGAAAAACATAACTTTGACTAGATGGCCCTTTGTTGGCAAAGTAATATGCTGCTGCTGCTAACTTGCATCAGCCATGTCCGACTCTGTACGACCCCATAGACAGCATCCCACCAGGCTTCCACATCCCTGGGATTCTACAGGTAAGAATAATGGAGTGGGTTGCCATTTCCTTCTCCAAGGCATGAAAGTGATAAGTGAAAGTAAAGATGCTCAGTCATGTCTGATTCTTAGTGACCCCATGGATCGCAGCCTACCAGATTCCTCCATCCATGGGGTTGTCCAGGCAAGAGTATCGGAGTGGGTTGCCATTGCCTTCTCTGTAAAGTAGTATACCTGCTTTTTAATATGCTGTTGAGGTTGGTCATAGCTTTTCTCTCCTCTTTCACTTTCATCAAGAGGCTCTTTTAGTTCTTTGCATTCTGCCATAAGGGTGGTGTCATCTGTGTATTTGAGGTTATTGATATTTTTCCTGACAATCTTGATTCCAGCTTGTGCTTCATCCATCCCAGCATTTCGCATGATGTACTCTGCATATAAGTTAAATAAGCAGAGTGACAACATACAGCTGTGAAGTACTCCTTTCCAGATTTGGAACCAGTGTATAGTTCCATGTCCAGTTCTAACTGTTACTTCTTGACCTACATGCAGATTTCTCAGGAGGCAGGTAAAGTGGTCTGGAACTCTTATCTCTTTAAGAATTTTCCACAATTTGTTGTGATCCACACAGCTAAATGCTTTGGCATAGTAAATAAAACAGAAGTAACTGATTTTCTGTAACTCTCTTGATTTTTCAGTGATGCAACAGATGTTGGCAATTTGAACTCTGAATCCTCTGCCTTTTCTAAATCCACCTGAAAGTTCATGGTTCAGGTAATGTTGAAGCCTGGCTTGGAGAATTCTGAGCATTACTTTCCTAGTGTGTGAGATGAGGGCAATTGTACGGTAGTTTGAGCATTCTTTGGCATTGCCTTTCTTTGGGATTGGAATGAAAACCCCTTTTCCAGTCCTGTGGCCACTGCTGAGCTTTCCAAATTTGCTGGCACATTGAGTGCAGCACTTACACAGAATCATCTTTTAGGATTTGAAAAAGCTCAACTGGATTCCATCACTTCCATTAGCTTTGTTCATAGTGATGTTTCCTAAGACTCACATGACCTCACATTACAGGATGTCTGGCTGTAGGTAGAATTCATACCATTGTGGTTATCTAGGTCACGAAGGTCGTTTTTGTGTAGCTCTGTGTATTCTTGCCACCTCTTCTAAATATCTCCTGTTTATGTTAAGTCCATATCATTTCTATCCTTTATTGTGCTCCTCTTTGCATGAAATGTTCGTGTGGTATCTCTAATTTTCTTGAACAGATCTCTCATCTTTCCCCATTCTGTTGTTTTCCTCTGTTTCTCTGCATTGATCTCTGAGGAAAGCTTTATTATCTCTCCTTGCTATTCTTTGGAACTCTGCATTCAAATGGGTATATGTTTCCTTTTCTCTTTGCATTTAGCTTCTCTTCTTTTCTCAGCTATTTGTAAGGCTTCTTCAGATAACCATTTTGCCTTTTTCCATTTCTTTTTCTTTGTGATGGTTTTGATCCCAGTCTCCTGTACAAATCTATGAACCTCACCCATAGTTCTTCAGGAACTCTGTCTATCAGATCTAATCCCTTGACTCTAAGAGATTTGACTTAGGTAATACATGAATGGTCTACTGATGTTCCCTACTTTCTTCAATTTAAGTCTGAATTTGGCAATAAGGAGTTCATGATCTGAGCCACAGTCTGCTCCTGGTCTTGTTTTTGTTGATTGTATAGAACTTCTCCATCTTTGGCTGCAAAGAATCTAATCAATCTGATTTAGATATTGACCATCTGGTGATGTCCATGTGTAGCGTCTGCTCTTGAGTTGTTGGAAGAGGGTGTTTGCTATGACCAGTATGTTCTTTTGGCAAAACTTTAGCCTTTGCCCTGCTTCATTTTTTACACCAAGGCCAAATTTGCCTGTTAGTCCAGGTATCTCTTAACTTCCTACTTTTGCATTCCTGCCTTCTATGATGAAAAAGACATCATTTTTATGTGTTCTTGAAGGTTTTATAGGTCTTCATAGAACCATTAAATGTCAGCTTCAGTTTTGCTGCTTGAGGCATAGACTTGGATTAGTGTGATATTGAATGGTTTGCCTTGGAAACAAAAAGAGATTATTCTGTCGTTTTTGAGATTGCACCCAACAACTGTATTTTGGACTCTTTTGTTGACTATCATGGCTACTCCCTTTCTTCTGAGTTATTCTTGCCCACAGTAGTAAATATTATGGTCATATGAATTAAATATTCCCATTCCACTCCATTTTAGTTCTCTGATTCCTAAAATGCTGATATTCACTCTTGCCATCTCCTGTTTGACCACTTCCAATTTGCCTTGATTTATGGACCTAACATTCCAGGTTCCTATTGAAAGGTGGTTGCTGAACCATGAAAAGACCCAGGGATTCTTGGCCTCTGGAGGAGAAGAATTCAATCAGGGGCCAGAGATGAGGCTTGATCACTTAGAGCTTTTGTGTAATAAAGTTTTATTAAAGTATAAAGGAGATAGAGAAAGCTTCTGACATAGGCATCAGAAGGGGGCAGAAAGAGTTCCCACCTGCTAGTCTTCAGCGGGATGTTATATAGTCACTAGCAGTCTGTTAATGAAAAAAAGGATTGTCTTAAAACTCAGAATGGCACCAGGCCCTTCATTCATAATATGTATTTTGGGATAATCTTGGCACCAGACAATTCATCCCGGGCCATAAAATGATTGACTTGAATCTCGTAGAAACGCAGATTACCATACAAATAGTTTCATCTACATAGATTAGGGGAACAATATCTGAATATAACATAATTGTTTGTCAAGTAGGTTCTGAGCCATTAGGCGGATGGACTTGAAGACAGAGTCTGGGGTAAATGCATAGTACATTAACATAGCTTAAGACAAATATTTCCATAAGAAAAATGCATTGGTTATCTCAAGGGTTGAGAATAGTTAACTTCAGGTGAAACCAAGTGTCATTATGGCAACACAGTATTTCAAGAGAGACCTCCTTTTAAATTTGTATAGAGAAGGGAAAAATATATCACTAGTTTGCTTCCTCCTGCCACTTAAGAGAGATAAAAATATCTGATACTTGCAGCCTATTTCCTCTGCTTAGAGACCCCTGGCCTTTACCCTCTCACTATGCAATATTGTTCTTTATATCATCATACTGTATTTCCATCACCAATCACATTCACAATCGGGTGTTGTTTTTGCTTTGGCTTTGTCTCTTCATTCTTTCTGGAGCATTTCTCCACTCATCTCCAGTAGTATATTGGGCACCTACTAACCTAGGGATTTCATCTTTCAGTGTCCTATCTTTTGTCTTTTCATACTGTTCATGAGGTTCTCAAGGTAAGAATACTGGAATGGTTTGCCATTCTCTTCTCCAGTAGACTACATTTTGTTAAAACTCTCCACCATTGTGGGGCTCTAAATGGAAAACCTTAAAAACAAAGGGGCTAGCTTTGTGGTCGAAAACCTAAGATGGCGCCTGGCGGAAGAGATGGGGGCAGGGTCTACGTTGTCTGTCAAAGTTTTTGACGGGCTCTCTTGATTTCTGTGCACGTAGACAGTGTGATCTCCATAGACTCCTGTTGTACTGAAGGCACATAATGATTTGACCTTTAATGTGATTGGTGCAACTATGGAAAGTTCCTCCTAAAACCCTCCTGTTTGTCTATATAAGCTGGGAGTTTGTAACAATAAAGCGGAACTGCTTCGATGGAACCCCTGTTGCGTCTGATTGTCTCTCGCTCGCCGGGGGGCTGGGTTGGCGGACAGCAGGCTCACCTCTCCTCGGGACCCCTCGGCTCTGCTGAGGGAAGTTCCACTGCCTCTACTCTTTCTGCGGAGCGCCCCCTGCACACCATGACCTGTCTATCTTGGGTGGCCCTACATGGCATGGCTCATAGTTTCTTTGAGTTAGACAAGGCTGTGGTCCATGTGATCAGTTTGATTCATTTTCTGTGATTTTTGTTTTCATTCTGTCTGCTCTCTGATGAAGAAGGATAAGAGGCTTATGGAAGCTTCCTAATGAGGGAGACTGACTTGGGGGAAACTGGAGTAGAAGGACGTGCATTCATCTTCTCCTGTGAGAACTCCAAAGTTACAACTCACTGCTGAACTACCATAGACAGGAGAATGTTGGATCCCACCATTAAAAGATATCCCATATCCAAGGGCAAAGGAGAAGCCCCAGCAAGACTGTAGGAGGGGAAATATTGCATTTAAATTCAAATCTCATACCCACCAGAGGTAC
This sequence comes from Madoqua kirkii, assembly GCA_006408675.1. Taxonomy (NCBI): domain Eukaryota; kingdom Metazoa; phylum Chordata; class Mammalia; order Artiodactyla; family Bovidae; genus Madoqua; species Madoqua kirkii. Next base: position 14,680 of record SJYC01104808.1, read on the forward strand.
TCAGAGGGCTCAAACAGAACTTTGTTCACAACAGGAGACCCCACAGAGACTGAGCCAGACCTGCCTTTGAGTGTTTGAATGTCTCCTGCAGAGGTATGGGTCATCAGTGGCCTGCCACAGGGGCAGAGTCTCTGGGTGCAGCAGACCTGGGTGTAGCATTATCTTCTTGGAAGAGGTCGCTATTAACCCCACCATAAAGCCATCAGTACTTACACAGGACTGGGGAAATAAACTCTTGGAGGGCACAAACAAATACTTGTGTGCACCAGGACTCAGGAGAATGGAGCAGTGACTTCACAGGAGACTGACCTAGACTTGCCTGTGAGTGCCCAGGAGTCTCCGGTATAGGCGTGGGTCTGCGGTGGCCAGCTGCAGGGTCAGCGGCACTGAATGTGACACTGTGTGCCTGGGACCTTTTGAAGGAGGTCCCTATTTTCTTCCTTACCTCCACCATAGTTTGGTCTCAGCTCAAACAACAGTGAGGGAACACAGCCCTGCCCATCAACAAAAAATTGGGTTGAAGATTTACTGAGCAAGGCACTGACCATCAGAACAAGATCTAGTCAGTCAGTCTCTCCCATCAAGAAGCTTCCATAAGTCTCTTATCCTTATCCCTCAGAGGGCAGACAGAATGAAAACCACAATCACAAGCTCTTTATAATATCAGCATTATTACCAAAAATAGACCACTTGAGGCCTCATAAAGGAACTAGAGACTCATCAAGAAGATTATATGAGACCAGATTAGAGGAGTGGAGGCCCTACATATACCCTAATCTTATCAGCAAATCCCCACCAACCTTTGCTATAAACTCCTCATTAAATCCTTCAGGGTTTACTTCTTGGTGGGCATTGAGCCCAAAGACACAACCTGAGACAAGGTGGAGAAGAAAGAAGGATTTATTACTTGCAACAAGTTAAGAGAACAATGTGAATCTTTCACAAAGTAGTGTCTCCCAAGACAGCAAAATGTGGGAAATTTTAAGCTAAGGATACGTGCATATTCATGAAGGTGCTTGAATAGAGGAGATTTCAGCAAAGAATTAGGGTAAGAGTTGATAGAGTCCATGCTTTGGTTGGACATATATAAACATATATTTTTATATCCCTTGAGATGAAAAAAGATATTTAAATTATCTTCTTTGTTACTTCACTTCTGTTTGACTGCCTTTCTCTCTTCCTGTATTCCTTTGTCCCCTTAAAATCATTGCTGAGACCTGTTGAAAGGCAAACATTGTGGTTGGGCCTAGATCACAAAACTATTTAGGCCAAAAATGGCTTTTCATTCTTAGTGCTCTTTCTCTGGGGAACACTTAACCTATCTGCTTCCAATGGCAATCAAAGCAATGGAAAAGATGATGAGCAGGGAATAGTTAGAAGTGTTATCTAAGACAAGTTCACATGCCTGATGCACAATGAGTGCAAAGAAACTGAGGTTAGAGCAAGGAAAGGTTTATTGCAAGGCCAAGCAAGCAGAATGGATGGTTCATGTTCAAAACCTTTGAACTTCCCAATGGCTTCTGGGGAAAGAATTTTTATAGGCAAAATTTGAGGTGAAGGCTGCAGGTCATGTGACTTCCTTCTGATTGGTTGGTGGTAACGTAACAGGAAGATGCTTCAGAAATCTTGTGTTCAGCCTGATGTTACCATTCTCCACCTGGATGGGGAACTCAGCTTCTGCAGAACTCAAAATGTTTTCATGTATACCCTTTGAGGAGAAAACAGGACCCTGCCCCATCACTGCAGTATTGTTTCTTGAGTGCGTCTCCTTTATTTATGCATTCCTTCACTTCCCCAATTAGAAACTGCTTGAATCTGCTCTTTGGATCTTGTTTAGTTGCTAAGTCATGTCCAACTCTTTGCGATCCGTGGACTGTTGCCTGCCAGGCTACAATGTCCATGGGGTTTCCCAGGCAAGAATACTGGCCTCTGTATCATCAGAGAGTTCATAGTGGAAAAGGTCTTTTGAGTTCAGTGAATGTGGGAAATCATTTAATAATAGCTCATGACTTCACTTTCACTTTTCACTTTCCTGCATTGGAGAAGGAAATGACAACCAACTCCAGTGTTCTTGCCTGGAGAACCCCAGGAATGGGGGAGCCTGGTAGGTTGCTGTCTATGGGGTTGCACAGAGTCGGACACGACTGAAGTGACTTAGCAGCAGCAGCAGCAGAATGTCTCTTTGGTCATCAGAGAGTTCACACTGTAGAAAAGGCCACATGAGTGCAGCAAATGAGGACATACCTGCAGTTGGCAGAGTTTAGGGTGGTAACAGCATGGTAGGACACAAGTGCAATCATTGGGCAGCAGGTGAACCATGTCTAGGGAGGAATCTGGGGCACAGAGAGGGTGTGTCTTCTAGTTATTCTCTCCTAGCAATGGAAAGCTATTTGGGATTTAGTGTCAGATTGCCTGTTCCAGGACAGGGGGAGTCTGGTCACTGTAATCCTTTCCCTTCCAATCCAGCTTTGGGAACTCAAAGAAGACCTATTCTACCCTCTGTCCCTGCCTCCCTTCTCAAGAGCCCTGCTCATACACTGTACTCCATGCTCAGTGGTCAGGACTGTCTTTGTCTTTCCACTGGGAAGAAATATTGATAGCTTTCCTGTGAAGGATCCCATTATCTACCTGGTAATTCTCCATTCCCACTGCCTCCATGCCACAGCATTTCCCTGGGTCTAGAGCAGACCAGAGTGGAGAAGAGACTGTATGATATCACTTATGTACAGTTTAAAAACAATACAAATGAATATAATATACATGCAAAATAGAAACAAACTCACAGATAGAGGGGCTTCAATGGTGGCTCACTGATAAAGAATCCACCTGCCAATGAAGGAGATGTGGGTTCAATCCCTGGGTCAGGAAGATCCTCTGAAGGAGGAAATGGCAACCCACTCCAGTATTTTTGCCTGGAGAATCATGTGGACAGAGCTACAGTCCTGGCAGGCTACAGTCCATGAGATTGCAAAGAGTCAGATATGACTTAGCAACTGAATTGCAAATAGCCCTTTGGAACTCAGGGAAGGTCTAGGAAGCTGAAATATTTTTTCTACAAACAAGAAATGGGGAACAAAGGAAGGCTTTTGCAACTGGGAAGTCCCCACAGGGTCCTGCTCAGTTTCTGAAGCTCTATAAAAATGAAAGCTCCCAGATGCCTAAATTTAGTCAAAGTAATGGCTGCAAACCCAACAAAAGTAGCTATTTTGAGAGGAAATTTAGCAGACATTAGAGGGACAAAAGTTTAGAGAATGGTTAAGTAATTACATATTTTATGAGGACATAAAAACCCCCTTGGAGATCACAAGAAAGTCCAGGTACCAGTCTAAAGGCACTTGTGGGCATTTTGTCCAAGAGCTTCATTAGGTAAAGCACAGAGAGAGATTTGCCTCATGATTAAAAGGCAGAGAGAACAGAACTCGTCTGGGGAAGGCCTTTATAACAACACTAAAGCTATAGATCCTCCATGTTCTCTCATCTTGACATGTGGCCACCACAATTCTTTGAATGAAGGGTGTAACTGCCCAAGGAGTGAGGTTAGTTATTTGGTGTACTAAGAATTTAAAGCAGCATTCCTGTCAGCCAACCCCTCCCAGCTTTGTCCCCAGACAGTCACTTCCTGTAAAACTAAGAATCCCCTAGGCTATCATCCTGGGATGGTGAAGAGAAAAATGTCAGTTTATGGGCAGGCTATAGAATCCAAAAACAAGAAGAGATATTAATGAATTTGTAATTTGTCTCAGAAAATACCAGTCAAAAAATTTGTTTTTTATGCATTGTTACACTTAAGGAGAGTCAGGATGGAAATTCTGCTCTCTTATTTCAGTTGTGTGATAATGTCCTCTACCCCTTGTCTGAGAAGTTAGAAAAAAAAAAAATAGAGTGGAAAAAGTCTGAACAAAAATGTTTTGGGATCCCTTATGTTATGTAAATTATTTCTTCTTGTTAATACCCCATGAGGCATATCGTTTTCTAAATTTAGCATTAAATCCACATTGGAAACTGAGAAACAAACCTTATTCCATTGGGAGGTGGTAGGGGGCGGGGAGAGAACAAGAAAAATAAATGAAAAGTAAGTGACTGTAACAGAAGTAAGTAATTTTCTAATTAACTGACCAAAGACCCCATGGGATCATATATCAGAAGGTTCAGCTATGAAAAATGATTATTCATGACTAAATATTTTGTTGATGCTTTTGCCTAATTTCCAGAGATGCACATTGTAAATATGTAGGCAGTTTGATAGAAAGCTACTACCGTTAGGAAATTGGAAGTCCAGGTGGTCCTCTGTTTATTCACATGAACTGATTGTATAGTCTTGAAAAACACAACTTATTATGCAATTTTGTATTACCATATATGCTATTCTTAAACCTAGTACCTGAGGTTCTCTGTAATAATGATACATCTATAGTTCATCAAGATGCCATACAAAAGATGAAAGAAGATTTTAGAAAGCAAAAAGAATGTGGTGAATATGGAAAGAATATATATAAATGGAATAAAAAGGAAGCCTCAGAATTTTGTGAGTACATCCACTGGAAAATATTGACTTAGACTCTTAACCATTCATTCTGTAAATAGCTGCTTTTAAGTGGATTATTATTATGTACATAAGTGTTTAATACCTAAATTCAAGATTGGCTAATTGAACAATGACTCTACCATTCAGCACCCTAGTGTGGACCAAAATTCCATTTAGATGGTTCAGATGAAGACTTTAATGAAAGAACTCCTTACAGAGTTGTGGACAAGAACAAGTGACTAAAATGTGAGATGGAGACAACCAAGGATAATCAAAAATGGAAGCTGTTACTACCCCTAGGACTGAAGGGACAAGGGAAGGAATAATGTACCGGTAAAATAAAATCTATACTGAGAATAAAGCTTTGCATGGAAAGTCATGGATAAAGAGCCACTTCTTAGGGGCCATAGTCGAGAAAGGATGTGGGAAATTCTAGAAATCAGACCTGACATCTGGAAAGGTGGGATTTGGGAATGTGGTTATAGGAAAAGAAAACAGGGAGAAAAAAATCACCCCAACAGCCCAGACTTCTCTTGATCTTTGATCTCTTGTTCATGCCTTCCTTTGGGCAAACCTATTAGAAACCAGAAAACAAGAAACCTGGGAAATATATTTTATCACAGTTCACTGCTTGGGGCACACAGCAAGAAAGAAAGAAAGTGGAGAAAGGATCTGGAAAGATAAGGAGAGAATGACTACTGCAATCTCAAATATTGAGAACCTCAAGTCTTTCCATTGATCCAGACCAGTAGAGAGATGGAGACCAAACCAGTCAATCCTAAAGGAAATCAACCTTGAATATTCATTGGAAGGACTAATGATGAAGCTCCAACACTTTGGCCACATGATATGAAGGGCTGACTCACTGGAAAAAACCCTGATGCTGGAGGAGAAGGAGGCAACAGAGGATGAGATGGTTGGATGGCATCACTGACTCAATGGACGTGAGTTTGAACAAACTCCAGGAGATAGTGAAGGACAGGGAAAGCTGGCATACTGCAGTCCATAGAGTTGGAAAGAGTTGGACATGACTTAGTGACTGAAGAACTACAAGCTTGCCTAATGGAGGAGGGCAGTGAATGACATTGCCACTGACACAGTCATTCTAATCAGAAGAACATGCTCTTAATGCAGCGCGATAATCTGCGTAGGGACTAAAAGCTTCTGATATTCTCTTTATTATTTAGGAGTTGATGGGAGAGATTAACTTAATCAAAGTCCTCTTAATAGCACAAAACTCCTGGGGAGAAAGTTTGGTAAGAAGACCATTGTACTAAGAGTCAAGATACGCTGTTTTCTCACATACTGGCCACATAATCTAACTACCTTTTTGAAAATCAATGAACATCCTATAAAATGAAGATGCTTGACTCTAAGAACCTCTGGATTTACAATACTATGAGTCTTTAATCAGTCTCCCTCAAAATGCCCACTTTCACCGTTGTTAGATTAACTTCACAGAATGTTAAATTTATACCAGGTTTTTAAAACTTTTTATTTGTTTTTTGGCTTTAATTTTTCTAGACATTAGTGCCATGTTAAATTCTTCTTTCACTTTTCCTAGCATATATCACCAAATTCTGAGTTTTCTTCCTCTGACACTTCTTTCTCCATTTTGATTTGATCCAGCTGCTACCACTTCACAGCTGGAACACTAAAGGAGCTTCCTTACGACTTGAACAACCCATTTTTTTGAAACTGAATTGTTACAAAGAAAGAAAAAAAAAACACTAGTAGATTCGTTCTAGAGTTGGATGGATTGTTCATGACAGGGTTTTGAGTATGTGACAAGATGTGACACTTCAGTATGCAGATTATTTTGAGCTGAGAATAACCAAAACTCAAAATCCTCAGGAAGAATCATTGAACTTCCTGCTTACTCTTTAAAATAATTTAATACAGGAAGCCAGTCCTAGGAAGAAGCTATCACCATGGATAACTATGATAAAGTATGTACTAGGTATGATAGAGATAGTGAGAAACCTAGAAAAGTCCATTTGATGAGTCTTCTCTCTGTCCCATTGTCTTTTTTTTTTTTTTAATTTTTATTGAGACATAATTGATTTACAATGTTGTGTTAGTTTAAAGTGTACAGTGAAGTGAATCTGTTATATATATATACATATAGCGTTGGCCAAAATGTTCATTCAAGTTTTCCTGTATCATCTTATGGAAAAAATCTGAAAGACATTTTTGGCCAACCCAATGCATGTATCCACTATTTTTCAGTTTCTTTTCCCATATAGGCCATTACAGAGTATTGAGTAGTTTCCCTGTGGTATACAGTAGGTCTCTATTATTTATTTTATATATATAGTGTGTATGTGTGTCCCATTGCTTTTAAACGATCTGTTACTGACCAGAATTCAGGTCGACCCTCTTGGACCTGAGTTGATATTCAGATGCTAAAGCTGAAACTCCAGTACTTTGGCCACCTCATGCGAAGAGTTGACTCATTGGAAAAGACTCTAATGCTGGGAGAGATTGGGGGCAGGAGGAGAAGGGAACGACAGAGGATGAGATGGCTGGATGGCAGGCATCACTGACTCGATGGACATGAGTCTGAGTGAACTCCGGGAGTTGGTGATGGACGGGGATGCCTGGCGTGCTGTGATTCATGGGGTCGCAAAGAGTCAGACGCGACTGAGTGACTGAACTGAACTGAAAGCCAATCTACTGACACTGGGTTGTGGTGAAGGAAAGTACAACATTTATTGCAGGGCACAAAGCAAGGAAAGGGGTACCTAGAGCCTGGAAGATCCTAACTTCGATGGTTTTAGCGCAGGGGCTTTTAAAGACCATGTTACAGGAAAAGCTGTAGGATGCATGAGAAACTGTTAGACCCGGAGAAGGCCTAATCACCGGAGCCGTCGCTTCACAGATCACCAAGACTCGGATATCGATGCAATCAGCAAGAGGATTTACTGAACCGGCGCACCGGGGTTCAGTCACCTCCGAGGAGGAAGAGCTCTGGTCACAGGAAATTTTATACAGAAAAATCACAAGTAGGTGGGAATAGGGTTAGGACACTGAAAACAATGTGATTGGGGGCCATAGGCAGGTACAGGTGGGGTGAGGACGTTTGATTGGTGGGCAAGGCTTAACCTTTAAGGGGATAGGTTTGCAGGTTATCAGATTGAAACGGCTGGCTGACCACCTCGTGGCGGTTGGTCAGTCTTCAGAAAAACAGCTACCCGGAAAAGTCTAACAGAAAATACATCACCGGTGGGGTCTCTTGTAAGGGCTAGGAAACTAGGTTATAAGTCATCAGTTAAGGATTAATAGAAAAACTTACCACTATAGAGGGGCTTTTTCAAGGATCAGGAGGCCATGAGTCACCAGACAAGGGGAAGGCTATTTTTCATGAGGTATGGCCTGCCTCTGGGGTTTTAGAACAAAGGAGACTTAAAATTTTAACCTAATTCCTTCAAAACTTGTGGACAATTTTCTGACTGGTTTCTGATGAGGTAGTAGAATGGTGTTTCAGGAAACTCAAATATCAGTCTTTCAATTCCAACAGTCTGGAGTCTATGTGTTTGAGGTCAGCAGTTTTTACCTGGTGGGGGTCTTGCCATTCAGTCACAAGCTCCTGTCAAGTGTGAGCCCGCGAACTGTAGCATGCTAGGCTTCTGCTTTCACCGTCTCCTGGAGTTTGTTCAAACTCATGTCCATTGAGTCAGTGGAGGGTCTAGCTTCTATAAAAACAACTTAAGAATGCATGCCAGGCATTGTTATCTGTTTTTATCAAGGAGCCAATCTTATAGTTTGACTTATTGCTTAAAATATTCTCTCTTGTTTGTTCAACTGCCTCTTTGTTCCCATTTCTGCTCCTTCTTAAATGAATACCTGCTTGAGGCTGTCTTTAGAACTCAGGGAGGCCTAGGAGACTAGAGAGAAGGACACAAACATGCTTTTATATCCAGGCTTTCCCTTCCCTTAGGGCCCTGCTTGGTTTCAATCCCTCATTTTCTCTGATATTCCTCAATCCTGAGGGGAACAGGAGTGGGACAAGAAAGGCAAAACAATTATGGATAAGGCAGTTAATCATAAACTTGGCAGGGAAACTTAATTTTTAGGTGGACAGGCAGGGGTTCAAGCCCAAGAAACATTTGTTTACCAAACATTGACTCTTTTTTATCTTCCTGTGAATCACCTTACTTCCCTTTGAAGCCTCAGACACCTACTCTTTTTTCCTGAGCCCAGAATAATACACAGATCTCAACTTGCCTTGCTGTTTTTGGAATCCTTTATGCTATGTGCTTGCCCCACGTACAGGTAGTAAATTTTATTTTCTCCTGTAATCTATCATATCATTTTAATTCCCAGCCAAAAGAACTAAGAGGGGAGAGGGAGAAAACTTCCCCTTTCCCTCAGTCACAAAGTAAACAAATAGAGATGAACTAAAACCCTTGTATTTTGATTTAAATTCAACAACTCTCTATCAAGTGTAATTATGTTCTATGCGAAGGATGAAACAATGAAAGATTTTGAACCTGTCTTCAGAGGGCCCACAGTGTAAATTTTAGTTTTTGACAATATTAATGGATGCAGTGTTTCTTTCATAAAATATTAATTTTGTTTAAATCTAGCTTTTTTTTGAAGGTTAAATCATGACTCTTACAAAATGAACAAATGTTAGAGATTTTACTTAATTCGTTAATTAATGAGGTCCTATGAATTGAGAGCCCTCCAAAAAGATGTTAAAGTCCTAAACCCTTAGTAACTGTGAGTGTGACCTTATTTGGAAATAGGGTCTTGGCAAATGTAGGTGAATTAAAAAGAGGTCATACTGGATTAGAGTGGGCTTTTAATCAAATGACTGGTCTCTATACAAAACAGCCATGTGTAGACATAAAAACATAAAGATAGGTGGAAAAGGCCATGTGACTAAGCAGGATACAGTCGGAGTGGCGCAGCTACAAAGGTAAGGAAGCTTAAGCACTGCCAATATCACCAGAAGCTGGGAAGAGGTAAGGAAGAGTCTCTCCTTGAGCCTTCAGAGAGCATGGACTTGTTGATGCCTTGATGCCTGATGCCTAGAACTTTTACCTTCTAAAATGTGAGAGAATACATTTCTGTTGATTTAAGCTCTTAAGAGTACGGTACTTTGTTGCAGTAGCCCTCAAAAAATCAGTGCATAAGGGGAAGAGTAAACTATTAATTGATTCAAAGGAGACTACAAGAATCACGAGGCTTCCCTGGTGGCTCAGTGGAAAAGAATCCTCCTGCCAGTGCAGGAGATGTGGGTTCAATCTCTGGGCCCAGAAGATCCCCTGGAGAAGGAAATGGCAACTTATTCCAGTAATTTGCCTGGAAAATACCAGGGACAGAAGCCTGGAGGGTTATAGTCCATGGTGTCACAAAAGAGCCTGACAAGATTTAGCAACTAAACAACAACAACAAGGAACAGATACCTCTGTTTAAACAATGAGCAATGATAAAAGAAATTTTTTGATAGGTATAAAAGTGATTTCTTGAAAGGGAATCAATTCATCTCCTCCAGCCAAAATTCATTTTCAATGCTATGAACAAGAAGCATTTACATAATAGTTTTTTTTTTTTGACAATTTACAGAATTATAAAATAGCTCAAAGATGAAAAGTTGCAGATCATTATAGACCAGGGTGTGGTCATAATGTGCCCAGTAATCCCCTTGTTTTGTTATTTGAACATCTTTCACAATTTAATCAAAATCAGAAAATTAACCAATGATAAATTACTTGCTACACGTTTGAAATGCAATTCTGTGTTGAAAGATTTATCCCGCTTTTAGTTTTCAGTCCTCAGTAGTTTGTATTTCATTATACTTTTGTGGTAACAATTTTCTCACTAAAAAGATTAAGGAAAGGAAATGTATTTGCATGTATCTTTCCCTGGTTATGCAGTGGCACCTATACCCTAGAACATTCTGTTCAGGGTTGACTTTAATCTTCTTTACATTTGAGCTCTATTTTCCAAATTTATCACTTGCTTTTTCTAAGCAATCTTTCAGTCTTACAAGGAACAATGACCCTTAAGGAAAATTCATTCATTCTATGCTCTACATAAATTCTTGAATGTTGCTCCCCTTTCCTCTAGTTTGTTTATCTAGGATGATTCAATCTTCAGGGAAACTTCCTTACACTTGACTTCTGAATGCACTCACTTACTCTCATCTTCCATTAAATTTTAGTCAGTTTCTGAGTTCAGCTTTTCATTGTTTTTTGATCATCTCATATGTTTCTGGAGAAGGAAATAACAACCCACTCCAGATTCTTGCCTGGAGAATCCCGTGGACTGAGTATCCTGATGGGCTACAGTCCATGGGGTCGCAAAGAGTCGGAGATGACTGAGCGACTTCACTTTCACTTTCATATGTTTTAATTTTATATTTTTAACCATACAGTTAAGGCCAGATTCTGGTAAGGCCAGAATTGTGTGCTTGCAAGCACAATATTTTTAAATTGAATTTGAGTGCCTCTAGGAGGAAAGCACCCTACCTTCTCTTTTCTGTAGCTCTCACTTTACCTTATCATTGTATCACTGAACATTTAATTCCCTGTGCTTTTTTTCTGGACTCAAAGGCATTTAACTTCTGTACCTTGTTAGAGCTTCCTGGTGGCTCAGTGGTAAAGAATCCACCTGCCCATGCAGGAGATATGGTTTCAGTCCCTGGGTCCAGAAGATCCTCTGGAGAAGACAACGGCAACTCACTCCAGTATTCTTGTCTGGGAAATCCCATGGGCAGAGGAGCCTGGAGGGATACAGTCCATTGGGCTGCAAAAAATCAGACATGACATAGCTACTAAGCAACATGACAACAACCATGTTAAAGAGACTGAAGAATATAAGCTACATGTTATCAGGAGCGTTGTTTTCTACAACACTTATATCCTTTGTGCATTCCTTGGCTTAGCTGTGTGTGTGGGTATGTTTAATATGGACTTTTTTTTTTTAATGAGTCAATCTGAAATCAACTTTTGGCTATGTGAAAAGCCTGTGATAATAGCATGAATTCACACTTGTATATTCTAGGGCTTGCAAGCATTTGTATATATATTTTCTCATTAAATTCTCATAATTTTCTCATAAGGTAGAAATTACTTTTATTATTTACATATAGGAAAACTAAAGGAAAGTGAAAGCCACTAAGTTGTGCCTGACTCTTTGTGACCCTTGGACTATACAGTCCATGGAATTCTCTAGGCCAGAATACTGCAAGGGGTAGCTGTTTTCAGATTCTTGCCTGGAGAATCCCGTGGACTGAGTATCCTGATGGGCTACAGTCCATGGGGTCGCAAAGAGTCGGAGATGACTGAGCGACTTCACTTTCACTTTCATATGTTTTAATTTTATATTTTTAACCATACAGTTAAGGCCAGATTCTGGTAAGGCCAGAATTGTGTGCTTGCAAGCACAATATTTTTAAATTGAATTTGAGTGCCTCTAGGAGGAAAGCACCCTACCTTCTCTTTTCTCTCTCACTTTACCTTATCATTGTATCACTGAACATTTAATTCCCTGTGCTTTTTTTCTGGACTCAAAGGCATTTAACTTCTGTACCTTGTTAGAGCTTCCTGGTGGCTCAGTGGTAAAGAATCCACCTGCCCATGCAGGAGATATGGTTTCAGTCCCTGGGTCCAGAAGATCCTCTGGAGAAGACAACGGCAACTCACTCCAGTATTCTTGTCTGGGAAATCCCATGGGCAGAGGAGCCTGGAGGGATACAGTCCATTGGGCTGCAAAAAATCAGACATGACATAGCTACTAAGCAACATGACAACAACCATGTTAAAGAGACTGAAGAATATAAGCTACATGTTATCAGGAGCGTTGTTTTCTACAACACTTATATCCTTTGTGCATTCCTTGGCTTAGCTGTGTGTGTGGGTATGTTTAATATGGACTTTTTTTTTTTAATGAGTCAATCTGAAATCAACTTTTGGCTATGTGAAAAGCCTGTGATAATAGCATGAATTCACACTTGTATATTCTAGGGCTTGCAAGCATTTGTATATATATTTTCTCATTAAATTCTCATAATTTTCTCATAAGGTAGAAATTACTTTTATTATTTACATATAGGAAAACTAAAGGAAAGTGAAAGCCACTAAGTTGTGCCTGACTCTTTGTGACCCTTGGACTATACAGTCCATGGAATTCTCTAGGCCAGAATACTGCAAGGGGTAGCTGTTTCCTTCTCTAGGGGATCTTCCCAATCCAGGGATCAGACCCAGGTCTCTCGTATTACAGGAAGATTCTTTACCAGCTGAGCCACAGGGAAGCCCCATGAGACTCAGATAAATGAAATGCCTTGCTAATCACACAGTAAATAATTAGCAGGTTTACTTTTTAAAAAATATTATATAAAGAAGTTCAAATAAATATAAGCTTATGTACATGCTTTGTTTCTAAAGGAAAGAAAAATTACATTAAAAAAATGCTTCAGGCATGCTAATAGGGCATGTTACTGCAGAGAACTGAGAAAATGAAAGACCTTTAGTTAGCTTTGCAAGTCACCTGAAAGTTTTCTATGTATAAATACAGGATTTGGTTTGTAAAATTAGTCTCACTGCTACTCATATTCATCAATTCTATCCTATTTGCTGATTGCTTTTGCTCATGTTATCTATTTGTTCTTTATCCACAGAATTAAAAAGAACATATGTAGCTGTCCACTCAGAACAGCCTCATGCACAAACAAATTTCATTTTTAAAAGGCTAACAAATGATAAATAAGAAGACTGGCTAAATACATTATGTTTCTATTAGCAGCATTTTCATACATCATGGCAAATGGATGGAGAAAAAGTGGAAACAGTGGCAGATACTATTTTCTTGGGCTCCAAAATCACTGTGGACAGTGACTGTAGCCATAAAATTAAACGTTGCTTGCTCCTGGGAAGAAAATCTATGATCAACCTAGACAGCACATTAAAAAGCAGAAACATCACTTTACTGAAAATGATTCATATAGTCAAGGCTATATAGTCATGTACAGATATGAGAGTTGGACCACACAGAAGGCTGAGTGCTGAAGAACTGATGCTTTTGAATTGTGATGCTGGAGAAGACTTGAGAGTCCCTTGGAATGCAAGGAGATAAAACCAACCAATCCTAAAGGAAATAAAGCCTGAATATTCCTTGGAACGACTGACGCTAGAGCTGAAGCTCCAATATTTTAGCCACCTGATATGAAGAGCTGACTCATTGGAAAGGCTTTGATTCTGGGAACGACTGAAGTCAGGAGGAGAAGGGGGCGACAGAGGGTGAGTTGGTGGGATGGCATCATGGACTCAATGGACATGCTGCGGCTGCTAAGTAGCATCAGTCTTGTCTGACTCTGTGCGACCCCATAGATAGCAGCCCACCAGGCTCCTCTTTCCCTGGGATTCTCCAGGCAAGAATACTGGAGTGGGTCAATGGACATGAATTTAAGCAAATTGTGGGAGATAGTGAAAGACAGGGAAGCCTGGCCTGCTACAGTCCATGGGGTTGCCAAGGGTCAGATATGAGTCAGTGGTTAAACAACAACAAATTAGTTTCATTACCAGATTTCTTTAGATTCACTACTGTACAGTTAAGTTCAGTTCAGTCACTCAGTCGTGTCCGACTCTTTGCGATCCCATGAATTGCAGCACGCCAGGCCTCCTTGTCCATCACCAACTCCTGGAGTTCACTCAGACTCACGTCCATTGAGTCAGTGATGCCATCTAGCCATCTCATCTTCTGTCAGCCCTTTCTCCTCCTGCCCCCAATCCCTCCCAGCATCAGAGTCTTTTGCAATGAGTCAACTCGCTTCGCATGAGGTAGCCAAAGTACTAGAGTTTCAGCTTTAGTATCATTCCTTTCAAAGAACACCCCGGGCTAATCTCCTTCAGAATGGACCAGTTGGATCTCCTTGCAGTCCAAGGGACTCTCAAGAGTCTTCTCCAACACCACAGTTCAAAAGCATCAATACTTCAGCACTCAGCTTTCTTCATAGTCCAACTCTCACACTGATACATGACCACTAGAAAAATCATAGCTTTGACTAGACTGACCTT
>SJYC01104809.1:0-40240 GCA_006408675.1 Madoqua kirkii
AGATTGTTCTTATTTCTATAAGATACCAAATAAGAATACTTATTTTTTATAACTGATTTAATCTAAATTTGATATAATTCATAATGATTTGAAATGTATTACATTAAAATTTTGTGCACCATTTTCAATGGTCAGAGACAAATGAGTTGGCTGTTCAATTGATTAGGTATTTTAATGGATTAAGAAAATGAAATTTCTGTTAAAATCAGAAATAAACTAAATTTTGACTATTATTTATTTATTGTCCAAAGGCTTTCTATTGGGAAAGAAACTGTCTTGCCAAAATAGAATTTTCTTTAATATTAAATCTCCTATTAAGGGGGCTACACTTTAATTTTTATTATGTATGACAGTATTTCCCAAATGTATCCTACTCTGTTATGACTTCTTAAATAGGAAACACTTTACCCATTATTATGAAATGGCTCACAATTAAGCAACCGATGACTACTCTGTTATGAACACAGCTTTAGGCAGTATTAAAATGTGAAAGGTAATTTACTCCCAGACAAATGGCTACAAGCTTCTACAGTGTTTGAATGCCACCGTTTGTTTCTTTTTTCTAATTTTTTAATAGAATTTTCAAACATTCAGCAAAGTTGAGAGAATTTTACTATAAACACTCAAATACCCAAAACCTAGATTCTGCTATTAACATTGTAGCATAGGAGGTATTTGCTTTATCACATATGTATCCATCCCTCTGTTCATCTCTCAATCCATCTTCAGTTCAGTTTAGTTCAGTTCAGTCGTTCAGTTGTGTCTGACTCTTTGCGACCCCATGAATCACAGCACGCCAGGCCTCCCTGTTCATCACCATCTCTTGGAGTTCACTCAGATTCACGTCCATTGAGTCCGTGATGCCATCCAGGCATCTCATCCTCGGTCGTCCCCTTCTCCTCCTGCCCCCAATCCCTCCCAGCATCAGAGTCTTTTCCAATGAGTCAACTCTTCGCATGAGGTGGCCAAAGTACTGGAGTTTCAGCTTTAGCATCATTCCTTCCAAAGAAATCCCAGGGCTGATCTCCTTCAGAATGGACTGGTAGGATCTCCTTGCACTCCAAGGGACTCTCAACCATCTTATTTTTTATTTATTTGAAAGGAATCACAGACATTAATACATTTCCCTCTATATAATTCAGCATACATATTATTAATTAGAGTTCAGATAGAGTATTTTCTTTTGATGTAAAATTTATGTAACAAAGCTTATGACAGTTGCTCAGTTTTGACAAAATTTTTCAGTCACAAAGTCATGCCTGATTCTTTGTAACCCCACGAACTGCAGCATACCAATATCCTCTGTCCTCGTCTATCTCCTGGAATTTCCTCAAATTCATATCCGTTGAGTTGATGATGTCATCCAAGCATCTCATCCTCTGTCATCTCCTTCTCTTCCTGCCCTCAATTTTTCCCAGCATCAGGGTCTTTTCTAGTGAATTGGCTCTTCACATCAAATGATCAAAGCACTAGACTTCAGCTTTAGCATCAATCTTACCAATGAATATTCAGGGTTGATTTCCTTCAGAATTGATTTTTTTGATGTCTTTGCAGTCCAAGAGACTCTCAAGTCTTCTCCAGTCCAGCACTACAGTTTGCAAGCATCAGTTCTTCAGTGTTCAGCCTTCTTTATGCACAACTTTCACATCTGTTCATGATTACTGGAAAAAACATAGCTTTGACTATACAGACCTTTGTCACAAAAGTGATGTCTCTGCTTTCAATGTCCTGCCTAGGTCTGTCATAACTTTCCTTCCAAGGAGCAAATGCTTTTTAACGTCATGGTTTTCTTATTTGTTTTGTTGTTGTTTTAATTGTTAAGTCATCCCCAACTCTTTTGTGACCTCATAGACTATAGCCTGCCAGGCTCCTCTGTCCATGGGATTTCCCAGGCAAGGATACTAAAGTAGGTGGCCATTTTCTTCTCCAAGGAATCTTATTGGTGATCAAACCCACATCTTCTACATTGGCAGGTGGATTCTTTACTGCTAGTTACCTGAGAAGCCCCTTTGACAAATACACACACTGATATAATCCAAATATTATCAAAATGTCATGTTGTATTTTGCCTTTTTTAAACTTTAGAAAAATGTTTTTGTTGTTGTTTATTTGCTATTGCTGTTGCTTTGTTTGCTTTGATAACTGTAGTTGTCTCTGTGCCTGTGGTCAGCCTGCAGTGTCAACTTTGTGTCTTCTCAGGTGGTTTTGAGCCTGAGCTTTTCCCAGGGCATACACAATCACTTTCTTCTTTACTCTGTATTTGCAGTTGCTTTTACAATGTCATAGTTTTTAATGTCTCATCTCCAAAGGAGAAAAAAAAATTAAGTGGCATTAAAGGGTGCCAACTCTTTAAATCCTTAGGAAATCACCTTAAGTAGAGGGGAAGGACTTGCAAAAATTCGAGTGTGGAACAATGGCTACTCAATCTTTGTACCTCTCAGACTAGAAACAGCAGTCAGCAATCAAAGCCAACATCACTGATGTTTGGAGGACTAGCTGCTTTTCGTCTACCTTGGTTTTCTTCTGTTGTATGCTATCTGCTGGTGGAACAACTGCAAGTTGTCTGACGCAGGGCTGGGAAGAAGGGAACTAGCTTCTAATGTGATAAGAGAATAGACTGAGTGAAATTAACTATAATTTTTTCCAATGAGTCAACTCTTTGCATGAGATGGCCAAAATACTGGAGTTTCAGCTTTAGCATCATTCCTTCCAAAGAAATACCAGGGTTGATCTCTTTCAGAATGGACTGGTTGGATCTCCTTGCAGTCCAAGGGACTCTCAAGAGTCTTCTCCAACACCACAGTTCAAAAACATCAATTCTTCAGCGCTCAGCCTTCTTCACTGTCCAACTGCAATTCATGGGCTCGCAAAGAGTTGGACACAACTGAGCGACTGAACTGAACTGAACTGAACCATAATTTACTGCCCAAACCTTCCCTGAAAGTTGAAAACTTTCAATAAACTCCAGAGTAAAATAGTCCCATCAGACAGATTCTGCCAATGCTATTGTTATCTAAGGAAGGGAGTCTGATTCCTGGGGTTTCCCACTCTGCTATCTTCCCAGAATCCTTTCTCTTCCTCCACTCACTTTTGATAGTATATCTGACTCTTCCTTTTTTTTTTTTTTTTAGGAAAACATTCTTGAATATCCTATATATGGAGCTCAAGATCTCCTGACATTGTATTGGTATTCCTACTAGAGGAAAAGTTTTTTGATGATAGTGCTTATCATCAAATAAAGATTTGCTTACTTCTAAATTAATATGTCAAAATCCTGGAAAAATGGCTTCCAGAACTATTCTTTGATTCTTCTGTTAGGAAAGTTCATGCAAGCACTCAAGTGAAGGTTATTCAAACTGTTTTCAGAAAAATACTAGTCTTACAAGTTTATAATTGCTTTGCTTTTGTCTGTGTACTCGGGAGGGTAGGTATGTATTTGAGAGTGTGTGGAAGACTCTGATGGGAAAGATTTGCAGTCAGATTAGTTCAAGTCCATGACTTCTCAGGATGCCAATGACCAAGAAGGAAAGATAGTTAATTAGTCTATAGGGGTTTTTATTATTTCATACTTTTAATTGAATGATCTGTTACTATTAAAATGTTAATTTAAATTTTGTAATATCATATTTTAAAAATTACATGCTTTTGCGAATTTTAGTAAGTTGTGATGCTACTTTTATGGAAAACCCAAATAGAAAACTGGTTTGAAAGAAGAAATCAAGCTATGTAAATAACCTGAGAGAAAGAAAAGTAAACATAAAATGTCTGCAAAATAGAAAAAATCTAATTTAAGAATAATAAAAGTGTTCATGTAGTTAGTTAAAAATTCAGTCTTCATAAGGAAGTACAAAATAATTAGCAAACACAAACACCTCCTCCACTCCCATTTCTATCCCTCTCAGCTATTTTTCCCTGAAGGTCACTATTGCAAACTTTTTTTCTGAAGCCCTTTTGAAAAATATAAACATGTAACAAAATATGTATAAAATATAATTATACATTATCTAAAATAATTGCATGTTATGCATTTTTAACATTCATAAAATCACAGCATTTATATTGTCTATATATCCAATACAGTGACTTTTTAAACAGTGAATGATAATAAATGTCATATTTTGATCAGCTGCATAGTAGCTTTTTTTCACATACAACAAAATTAATTGAAATACTGACCTAAAGATGGGCATTTAGGTTGTTTACAGATTACTTTAACCAAATCTTTAGCATTCAATGAACAAATCACCAGCAGCAGTATTACTGAGCTAAAAAGTATTTTAAAAGTTATAAATTCACTTTTATATGGTGTATTAACGTTGGGTTTTCCAAGCTTAAAAACTTGGGGGAAAAGCTCTCAAAAGCACAGAATATTGTTATGATTTTTTCCCTGGCATCAACATAAGTATAAATCAAATGAAAATATGATTTAAAATGATTAAAGTGAGTGAAGAGTCTGAAAGTGTAGATTAGCCAAATGGACTTTGTGGAGCCAATGGACTAGAAAGTGATTATGTTCCTTCCTGGAAAGTGTAGGGTGTTTGAAAGTGAAAAAAGTAAGTGTTAGTTGTTCAGTCATGTCTAACGCTTTGCAACCCCATGAACAGCAGCCTGTTAGGCTCCTCTGTCCATGGAATTCTCTAGGCAAGAGTACTGGACTATGTTGCTGTGCCCTCTTCCAAGGGATCTTCCTGACCCAGGGATTGAACATGGGTCGCCAGCATTGCAGGCAGTTTCTTTACCATCTGAAAAAGTGAAAGTGAAAGCCACTCAGTCATGTTGGACTCTTTGTGATCCCTTGTACTTCTATGCAGTCCATGGAATTTTCCGGGCCAGAATACTGGAGTGGGTAGCCTTTCCCTTCTCCAGAGGATCTTCCCAACCCAGGGATTGAAGCCAGGTCTCCCACAATGGGGGCAAATTCATTTCTAGCTGAGCCACCAGGGAAGCCCAAGAATTCTGGAATGGATAACCGATCCCTTCTCCAGCAGATCTCCCCCACCCAGGAATCCAACTGGGATCTCCTGCACTGTGGGTAGATTTTTACCAACTGAGCTATCAGGGAAGCCCTTACCATCTGAGGCACCAAGGTAAAATGAAGGGAGCACATAGAGACTCAAACCTGGGCAAGTAGGGAAGGTCATTAAACTATAAAAAGTAGCTCCAAAAGGTCATATATGTGGGAGAAAAGCCAGAGAAAGATAACTCTAGAGTATGGAACCACAATAGTAGCTATAGCTACCCAATCTATTTAGCAAGACTCTCAAGAGGAGTATTTAGGTTTAAAGAAATGAGGGTCAGGTAGGGGGCAAACACATGCTAACAAATGAATTAGCAAAGAAAAATAAAGTGAAACAACACAAAGAAATTCATCCCCAAAGAAGCAGCCTGATTGGCATTACCATTTGAAAGAAGATTCAGCCTCTGCAGAAATTTAATAAACAAATGAAGAATATGAAATTTGGGGCATTTATTTTTGCTTGTCAATCTGTGTTATCTTTTCTGTTATTTACCTATTGCCTAAATAATGTTTATGACAAACTACTCAAAACCTAGTAACTTAAGAAACAGTTTATTAGTTCCTTTAATCTTCTGGACAGTTTTGCAGTTCTGCCTGTGAATATTGGCTGAACAGAGTAGTTATGTTGGTTGGGATTAATTTACAAGTCTGGTAGTTTTCATGCTATTGGCTCACTTAGGATGTCCTTGGCTGACTCCACATGTCTGGTCTTCCAGCAGCATGGCCTGAGCATCCTGTTACGGTGATCATAGAAATTCAAGAAAGAAAGCAAAATGCACACACGCTTTTTTTGCTTGCTAAAAAATTTTGTTGCTATCAAAGCAAATCACATGGCCAAGTCCAAGGTCAATGTGAAAGGGCACTATCAAAGGATTTGGCTATGAAAAGGCTTAAAAAAATGCAATTATTAGTGCAAGCATCTATCATTCATTCTCTCTTGCTTCTTGGCCCTTCACCATGCTTATATTATTTTTCTCTATTTTCTCATCCCCAATACCAATAGCTATTCAGAGTTCAGACCTCAGCTCAATGCCATTTCTCTACAGAAGACTGTAGACACTCCTAGACTGGGTTATTGTTGTTTAGTTGCTAAGTTGTGTCTGACTCTTTGCGAGCCCATGGCCTACAGCACACCAGGCTTCCCTGTCCTTCCCTGTCTCTCAGAGTTTGCTCAAATTTATGTTCATTGTGTCAGTGATACTGTCTAATCATGTCATCCTCTGCTTCCCTCTTCTCCTTTTGCCTTTAATCTTTCACAGCATCAGGGTCTTTTCCAATGATTCTGTTCTTCACATCAGGTGGCCAAAGTATTGTAGCTTCAGCTTCAGCATCAGTCCTTCAGGGTTGATTGGTTTAAATCTCCTTGCAGTCCAAGGGACTCTCAAAAGTCTTCTCCAGCACCACAATTCAAAGTATCAATTCTTTGCTACTCACCCTTCTTGACGGTCCAGCTCTCACATCCATACATGACTACTGGAAACATCATAGCTTTGACTATATGGACCTTTGTTGGCAAAGTGATGTCTCTGCTTTTTTAAAGTGCTGGCTAGGCTTGTCATAACTTTGCTTCAAAGAAGTAAGTATCTTTTAATTTCATGGCTGTAGCCACATTCTGCAGTGATTCTGGAGATCAAGAAAATAAAATCTGGTACTGTTTCCATTTTTTGTCTTCTTTTTGCCATGAAGTGATGGGACCATGCCAGGATTTTAGTTTTTTTGAATGTTGACTTTTAAGGTGTTTTTTTCCCCACTCTCCTTTGTCACCCTCATCAGGAGGCTCTGTAGTTCTTCTTCACTAAAGCAACCTGTAGTATGTGCTACACATCCCTTGTCACATCACTTACTGGACTGGATACTCTATGAGGATGGGGTACATAGTTTGGTTTTAGAACTGCCAAAGTAATTTTACATGCATTCTTAGGAAGACTTCAGCTCAGAAAAATTACTATCCTATTTCTTAAATAGACCTAAATTCAACTTAAATTAACAATTGAACAAACAAAGTAAACTTGTTTCCTCTAATCATTTAAAACATACATAAAAATTAAAATTCTCAATGTGTAAAAAGTGAAACATCAAATATCAAGTAGGTGGTTGAAGCATGTCTTACAGACCAAATATGATTTTACTGGAGGGGCAAAATCTGTCATAATCACAAAATCTGTCATAATCTATGTGATTATCTTTCTCTACACATTTAACTGGAATTGTATTGTAGCTCTACTAGACAAGTTTTCTATTTTAGCTCTGAGTTCCACCTTTCAAGCCACTTGCTCAAATTGTCATGATTCTCTTACTTGTACCTTGGCCCCAAGTTATACCTTTAGCAGTCATTTTGAACAACATAGCCCCACCTCTCCAGGTCCTGCCCCTTAGAACCAGAGTGGATCATGAGACAAGAGATTGCCCCTCACATCCAGACTGTACCATATTTGAATCCTTTTTAGGGAAGACTACATAAAAAAGTCCTGTGGGGCTAGACCCATAATATTGAGACTTGGAGTGTAAGAGTCTCTATTTCAATGTTAATATTAGGCAACGGAACAAATTAGAAAGCAAAAGTTTTTTTTAAAAAGGAGAAGAATGAGGAAGAAAAAAATTGATCTAGAGGTAAAGAGATATGAGACAGGGCTTCCCTGGTAGCTCTGTGATAAAGAATCTACCTGCCAATGAAAAAGACATGGGTTCAATCCCAAGTCCTGGAATATCCCACACGCCGTGGAGCAACTAAACCTGTGAATCACAACTACTAAGCCTGTGCCTTGGAACCCAGGAGCTACAACTCCTGAAGCCTGCATGCTCTAGAGCCTGGCTCCACAATAAAAGAAGCCACTGCAATGAGAAGCCCATGGACCACAACTGGAGAAAATCCCATGCAGCAACAAAGACCCAGCATAGTCAAAAATAAAATAAGTAAATTAATTAAATGAAAATTTAAAAAACAAACAAACAAACAAAAAAACAGAGAGACATGAGAGGTGCAGAGCCCTGGCTCATGATAGTTTCTGATCCTTCTGCAGACAAGATGAATTGTCCACATTGGTGTCAATATGATTCCTTTGCATTCTTCTAACTACTCTCCCCTCCCCTATATACTTTTTGATGATAAAACTCAGGTTTCTGTCTGTTAATTGCAGCAAAAGGAATCCTGGGATGGTCAGATACAGAAAAACAAAACAGTAGAAAAGGAGAGTGACTAAGTGAAGAGATAATTCAAATCGAGATCTCATGATTTTAGATATGTTTATCCTGGAAATTAAAAGACTCTGGGGGCAGAAAGGCTTCATTCATTCTCTCTTGCTTCTTGGCCCTTCACCATGCTTATATTATTTTTCTCTATTTTCTCATCCCCAATACCAATAGCTATTCAGAGTTCAGACCTCAGCTCAATGCCATTTCTCTACAGAAGACTGTAGACACTCCTAGACTGGGTTATTGTTGTTTAGTTGCTAAGTTGTGTCTGACTCTTTGCGAGCCCATGGCCTACAGCACACCAGGCTTCCCTGTCCTTCCCTGTCTCTCAGAGTTTGCTCAAATTTATGTTCATTGTGTCAGTGATACTGTCTAATCATGTCATCCTCTGCTTCCCTCTTCTCCTTTTGCCTTTAATCTTTCACAGCATCAGGGTCTTTTCCAATGATTCTGTTCTTCACATCAGGTGGCCAAAGTATTGTAGCTTCAGCTTCAGCATCAGTCCTTCAGGGTTGATTGGTTTAAATCTCCTTGCAGTCCAAGGGACTCTCAAAAGTCTTCTCCAGCACCACAATTCAAAGTATCAATTCTTTGCTACTCACCCTTCTTGACGGTCCAGCTCTCACATCCATACATGACTACTGGAAACATCATAGCTTTGACTATATGGACCTTTGTTGGCAAAGTGATGTCTCTGCTTTTTTAAAGTGCTGGCTAGGCTTGTCATAACTTTGCTTCAAAGAAGTAAGTATCTTTTAATTTCATGGCTGTAGCCACATTCTGCAGTGATTCTGGAGATCAAGAAAATAAAATCTGGTACTGTTTCCATTTTTTGTCTTCTTTTTGCCATGAAGTGATGGGACCATGCCAGGATTTTAGTTTTTTTGAATGTTGACTTTTAAGGTGTTTTTTTCCCCACTCTCCTTTGTCACCCTCATCAGGAGGCTCTGTAGTTCCTCTTCACTAAAGCAACCTGTAGTATGTGCTGCACATCCCTTGTCACATCACTTACTGGACTGGATACTCTATGAGGATGGGGTACATAGTTTGGTTTTAGAACTGCCAAAGTAATTTTACATGCATTCTTAGGAAGACTTCAGCTCAGAAAAATTACTATCCTATTTCTTAAATAGACCTAAATTCAACTTAAATTAACAATTGAACAAACAAAGTAAACTTGTTTCCTCTAATCATTTAAAACATACATAAAAATTAAAATTCTCAATGTGTAAAAAGTGAAACATCAAATATCAAGTAGGTGGTTGAAGCATGTCTTACAGACCAAATATGATTTTACTGGAGGGGCAAAATCTGTCATAATCACAAAATCTGTCATAATCTATGTGATTATCTTTCTCTACACATTTAACTGGAATTGTATTGTAGCTCTACTAGACAAGTTTTCTATTTTAGCTCTGAGTTCCACCTTTCAAGCCACTTGCTCAAATTGTCATGATTCTCTTACTTGTACCTTGGCCCCAAGTTATACCTTTAGCAGTCATTTTGAACAACATAGCCCCACCTCTCCAGGTCCTGCCCCTTAGAACCAGAGTGGATCATGAGACAAGAGATTGCCCCTCACATCCAGACTGTACCATATTTGAATCCTTTTTAGGGAAGACTACATAAAAAAGTCCTGTGGGGCTAGACCCATAATATTGAGACTTGGAGTTGTAAGAGTCTCTATTTCAATGTTAATATTAGGCAACGGAACAAATTAGAAAGCAAAAGTTTTTTTTAAAAAGGAGAAGAATGAGGAAGAAAAAAATTGATCTAGAGGTAAAGAGATATGAGACAGGGCTTCCCTGGTAGCTCTGTGATAAAGAATCTACCTGCCAATGAAAAAGACATGGGTTCAATCCCAAGTCCTGGAATATCCCACACGCCGTGGAGCAACTAAACCTGTGAATCACAACTACTAAGCCTGTGCCTTGGAACCCAGGAGCTACAACTCCTGAAGCCTGCATGCTCTAGAGCCTGGCTCCACAATAAAAGAAGCCACTGCAATGAGAAGCCCATGGACCACAACTGGAGAAAATCCCATGCAGCAACAAAGACCCAGCATAGTCAAAAATAAAATAAGTAAATTAATTAAATGAAAATTTAAAAAACAAACAAACAAACAAAAAAACAGAGAGACATGAGAGGTGCAGAGCCCTGGCTCATGATAGTTTCTGATCCTTCTGCAGACAAGATGAATTGTCCACATTGGTGTCAATATGATTCCTTTGCATTCTTCTAACTACTCTCCCCTCCCCTATATACTTTTTGATGATAAAACTCAGGTTTCTGTCTGTTAATTGCAGCAAAAGGAATCCTGGGATGGTCAGATACAGAAAAACAAAACAGTAGAAAAGGAGAGTGACTAAGTGAAGAGATAATTCAAATCGAGATCTCATGATTTTAGATATGTTTATCCTGGAAATTAAAAGACTCTGGGGGCAGAAAGGCTTCAGGCATTTGAAGACTATCATTTGAAAAGCTAGATTATCCAAAATCACTGCAGATGCTGATTGCAGCCATGAAATTAAAAGATACTTACTCCTTGGAAGGAAAGTTATGACCAACCTAGACAGCATATTAAAAAGCAGAGACATTACTTTGCCAACAAAGGTCCATCTAGTCAAGGCTATGGTTTTTCCAGTGGTCATGTATGGATGTAAGAGTTGGACTATAAAGAAAGTTGAGCATCTAAGAATTGATGTTTTTCAACTGTGGTGTTGGAGAAGACTCTTGAGAGTCCCTTGGACCGCAAGGTGATCTGACCAGTCCACCTAAAGGAGATCAGTCTTGGGTGTGTATTGGAAGAACTGATCTTGAAGCTGAAACTCCAATACTTTGGCCACCTGATGCAAAGAGCTGACTCATTTGAAAAGATCCTGATGCTGGGAAAGATTGAGGGCAGGAGGAGAAGGGGACAACAGAGGATGAGATGGTTGGATGGCATCATCAACTCAATGGACATGAGTTTGGGTAAACTCCGGGAGTTGGTGATGGACAGGGAGGCCTGGCATGCTGTGGTTCATGGGATTGCAAACAGTCAGACACTACTGAGTGACTGAACTGAACTGAATACTATTTTCTGTTTGATTGTATATGCGGCTGAGAGCCATGGGGAAGCAATTTCAACTCAGTTTAAGAATCTTCTGAGCTGGATAATGTAGAGATCAAAATTTGTGTAGACAATTGACTAAAATAATATAAATCTTATTTCAGTTTATTCAATGTATCAATATTTACAGATAACAGTGACCCATTCCATATGGACCTACTATAACATTATATATTTCCTCACCTCAGTTAACACTTGAGAATATATTATTTTCTAATATACCTTATTATTTTGTTAGTGTAGGCTTCATCTTCTCAACCAGAATAAATTTCAGATTTTAAGAATTTTCCTTATGTATCTTAACAGAGATGAACTAAGTAAATACTGAATTGAAATTGGTACAGAAAATTTTAACAAAGCCTTGGAAAAATACCTTAAATTTAAAAAGTAATTTCTTCAAGTGATGCTGGCACTCACTACCTCACCCTCTTTTATGCTTCTTCAGGGAACATAAACTCTATTAATAAAATTACCCTTCTTCCAATAAGTTACTTTTTCCAATTTGTTGACATACTTGTGTTCTAATATGTTGAACATATTACAGTAGTCAATTAGCCCAAAAAGTAACATTTTTAACTGTATGTCTTTCTCTTGGATCTTTTAAAGATGAGTCATTTAAGTTTGACTTTATTTTTATTAATTCCTTTTAATCCCAAAAAGAGCTACTATTGCATTAAAAATGAGTTCCAGATGTGCTGTGTATATCCCAAATAGAAGTATAGAGTGAAACGTATCAACAGTCTCCATGGATGAAAATATGGGCTTGATTTCACATGAGTTGTATAGATGGCTATATAAAAATGAGTTAATATTTTTCTTTAAGTAATGAGATACAATTTCTGCCACGTTTAAAAACACGCTGGATTTAATTTTGCCTTGTTTCTCCCTGGCTCCTGGCTTTTAGTGAAGTGAAGAGAAGTCACTCAGTTGTATCCGACTCTTTGCAACTCCGTGACTGTAGCCCACTAGGCTTCTCCGTCCATGGGATTCTCCAGGCAAGAATACTGGAACGGGTTGCCATTTCCTTCTCCAGGGGATCTTCCCGATCCTGGGATCGAACCTGGGTCTCCTGCATTGCAGGCAGATGCTTTAACCTCTGAGCCACCAGGGAAGCTTTTAAATTTTATTTTAAACAAAAAAATAATTAATTGAATGTTGTTTTTCCATTTAAAGATATTAAACCATAAAGATAAACCAAAAATGTTCATACTTAAAGATCCTAGTTTCTTTCCTTATTCCTAAAATAACTACCTTAGCAATCTTATTTACTATACAGAGACATATAAATGCATATAGAAAAGTATATTGCATTTATTTCCATAAATCTTGTATATCTTTCTCCATAACTTTCTTTTCTATAATTTTTTGGGAGATTGTTCCATTTCTCAATGTGATATTACCATGTTATTTTTTACAGTCACATTGTACTTCAACATATGGGTATATCATATAGGTTATTTAGCTATCTCTATGAATAAAAACTTTGATTGTTTTTTAGTCTCTTTTACTTCCTCTTGTTTACTCATATGGGCATAGTCTTCTAGGGTAAATAGCTGCCAGAGTACTGAACCAACATTTTTAACATATTAGTTGAAATGGTGTTAATTAAACTTATACTATCAAGTGTATTAGAAAACTTTTATATTAAAAATGGATAATCAATAACCAGTAAGGACCTACTGTATAGCACATGGAACTTTGCTAAATGTTACGTGACAGCCTAGATTGGGGGTGGGGAGCAGAGTTTGGTGGAGAATAGATACATGTGTGTGTATGGCTGAGTCCTTTTGCTGTTTAGCTGAAACTATCCCAACATTATTAAATAAATACAAAATAATAAGTTTTTTAAAAATTAGAAAACTTTTTAACCTATATCCTCAGAAAAACTGTTATAGCCTAACTTTATCACTTTTGCTAATCCAATGGGTAGAAAACAGATCATTATGACTTACTTTATATCCTCTCTTTTGTAAATTATGACAACAGAGTTTGTTTATAACGTCTTACTTTTTTGATTGAGTATGTAGTCTGGAAATATTTATATATTTGGCAAGTTTTCTTCTTTACATTTCAAGAGCAAATCTTTTAAAATTTTTCTCTTCAGAATTTTCTTGATTCAGCTCCAGTGGGTTTTTTTCATGAGTTAAAGTTAGTGATCAATTTGTAGAGTTTTGTTTTAAAAAATGTTTGGATTTTCATTGAGCTTTTCTAGGGAAGAGTTGATGTCCTGCAAATATTGAATGTTTTTCCAGCACAAGTTCTGTAACCCTGTTTATTTTGTACCTTTCTAATATCCTTGTAATATCCCATTGAACTGTTCCTTTAGCTGTATTACTGAGTTTTAAATATGTATATGGTTGTTATTTTAAAGGGCTTCCTTTTTAATAATATATTTACATATTGATTTGTGTTACTACTGTGTAGGAAGCTCAACAATTTTATATTTACCCTGAAGCTAATTGCTTAACTGTAATCTTGCATTACAGGGCTTCCCTGGTGGCTCAGAGGTTAAAACGTCTGCCTCCGATGCGGGAGACCTGGGTTCGATCCCTGGGTCGGGAAGATCCCCTGGAGAAGGAAATGGCAACCCACTCCAGTATTCTTGCCTAGAGAATCCCACGGACAGAGAAGCCTGGTAGGCTTTGCAAAGAGTTGGACACGACTGAGCGACTTCACTTTCACTTCACTTCAGGTCTCTATATGGACTTCCCTTGTGGCTCAGACAGAAAGCATCTGTCTATAATGCGGGAGATCTGGGTTCGATCTCTGGGTCGGGAAGATCTGCTGGATAAGGAAACGGCAATCCACTTCGGTACTATTGCCTGGAAATCCCATGGACAGATGAGCCTGATAAGTTACAGTCCATGGGGTCACAAAGAATCAGACACGACTGAGCGACTTCACCTTCACCTTCAATCTTGCATTAATTATATTTAGTTTAATACACTATTTTCTTATTGGATTTACTGCATAGAGTAATACACTGAAAAAGATGATCTCTTTCCACTGTTTATCTGTGTGTTTTTTGTTTTCTGGATTTGGTCTTCACTGGCATATGTTGTAGTGGCATCCCGTCGAACGTTTTTGAATTTACGTTCTTAGATTACATTCTTTGGAGAGTTCTTAGATTTCCTTTCCTTAGTTTACAGTCTTAATAACATTTCTGGGACACATATATTTCTCTGCTCTGGAACAATTTTCATAATACTGTATTTATCTGTTTTTGAAGGTTTAGTAAAACTTGCCAGTAATAGCTTGCATTTTAATATGTGGTTTTGAGAGTTTGTATATGTTCCTTTATTTTCCAGAATGACTACCTTGCTTATTCTTGAGACAAATTTTATAATTTTATAAAAAGAAAATGACTTTAGATAGATTGTCAAATTTAAGTTATACATGATATTTTTTTAAAAAAACATCTTTGGATAAAATTAGGTGTTCCTTATAATTTCTATATTGTTGTTTGACAAGGTCATCAAGAGGATGTGATGGCCAGTTGACCTGAAAGCTGGAACTAGGTAATCAAAGGCTCTACCCTCTCTTCCTTACTCTTGAAAAGTACAGTTCTACCTGCTCTGGGAGCTATTTCTAAGAACTTGGCCCTGAGATAGCATGTGTTGATCATCTGGATGGCATAGGTGACTTGAACCCAGTTAAGGCCTCTATGGGCTTCCCTGGCAGCTCAGAGGTTAAAGCATCTGCCTCCGATGCGGGAGACCTAGGTTCGATCCGTGGGTCTGGAAGATCCCCTGCAGGAGGAAATGGCAACCCACTCCAGTATTCTTGCCTAGAGAATCCCATGGACAGAGAAGCCTGGTAGGCTTCGCAAAGAGTCGGACATGACTGAGTGACTTCACTTTCACTTCACTTAAGGCCTCTATATTATTGTTGAAGATCTTGACAGGTGGATGCTGAGCTGTGCTCATCTTGCTGCCTCTCAAGACAAGTCTCATAGTAAAGTCTCACAGACAAGTCTCAAGACAAGTTTCTTTGTTTATATATTTATTTTTTCTTCTTTTGGCCATGCTGCACAGCTTGTGGGATTTTAGCTTCCTGACCAAGAATTGAACCCAGTCCACGACAAGGAGAGTCGAGTCCTAACCCTTGGACTGCCAAGGAACTTCCTCTTTGCTTACTAAAACTGCCATCTACTAATCTGAAGTGGTCTGCCTCTTGCTTCCTTTGGCCTCTCCTTGCCTTCTGTGTCTGCGGGTCAACTTGTGAACCAACGATTGTTTATTGGTTACATTTCTTCTTTTTTCTTAATCATATTTGCTGAATGTGTATTGTATTATCTCATGATGTACTACAGTTCAGTTCGGTTGCTCAGTCATGTCCAACTCTGCAACCCCATGAATCGCAGCATGCCAGGCCTCCCTGTCCATCACCAACTCCCAGAGTTCACTCAGGCTCATGTCCATCGAGTCTGTGATGCCTGCCATCCAGCCATCTCATCCTCTGTCGTCCCCTTCTCCTCCTGCCCCAATCTCTCCCAGCATCAGAATCTTTTCCAATGAGTCAGCTCTTTGCATGAGGTGGCCAAAGTACTGGAGTTTCAGCTTTAGGTTCATTCCTTCCAAAGAAATCCCAGAGCTGATCTCCTTCAGAATGGACTGGTTGGATCTCCTTGCACTCCAAGGGACTCTCAAGAGTCTTCTCCAACACCACAGTTCAAAAGCATAAATTCTTTGGTGCTCAGCCTTCTTCACAGTCCAACTCACATTCATACATGACCGCAGGAAAAACCATAGCCTTGACTAGACGGACCTTAGTTGGCAAAGTAATGTCTCTGCTTTTGAATACGCTATCTAGGTTGGTCATAACTTTCCTTCCAAGGAGTAAGCATCTTTTAATTTCATGGCTGCAGTCACCATCTGCAGGGATTTTTGAGCCCCCAAAATACTCATCTTCTAAACTTGTTAACCCTGTGCACATTTTATTAAGGGCCAATTTTAATGTTTATCTTTTACATTCCAAAATCAAAGGAAACTTTTTATTAAGATGATGAAACCTTCAAGATAGCCTTTACACAGTTAAATATTATGCAGAGATTAAGATAATATTCCAGTCTTATTTCAAGTATCTCAGAAAAAAATATTAACATCACACAATCACACATGAAATAACACCTTTTGTGAGAAGTCTTTTTTTGGTAAAAATATTTCTAAAAAATGTTTTCAGACATTTAACCTTAAGTTTGCTTTATATGTACAGACACATAGACTCTTTCTTACATCATTTTAAAATTCCTTCTCACTGCCTTTTCATAATATGGTTCTAACAAATCTTTTATTAGATACTAAAATAACATAGGGCTTCCCGGGTGGCACTAGTGGTAAATAATACAGCTGCTAATGCAGGAGACTTAAGAAATGCTGGTTTGATCTCTGGGTTGGGAAGATCCCCTGGAGGAGGGCATGGCAACCCTCTCCAGTATTCTGGCCTGGAGAATCCCATGGACAGGGGAGCCTGATGGGCTATGGTCCCTAGGGTTGGAAAGAGTCAGACAAGACTGAAACGACTGAGACAAGTGCACACATTCTTAATATACAGTTATTAGATTTTCCCACGAAGACACTCATGCACATACACAACAGATAAGTTTATTAACTGCACACATATTTATTCATTATTTATTAAGTAGATGTGAATCATCATAAAGGTGTTCATCCTCATCATCTTCCCATTGAAGAGCAAGGAAGAGGATGAGAAGGGTTGATGTTCTGTCTCAGAGGTGGCAGAGGTGGAAAATGTAGAGGAGATGCAAGAGAGGCAGGAGAGGCAGACACAGTGTAAGTTTATGGAAATACATTGTAATTTCTGTCTGACTTTTTTGCTTCTATATTCTTAAAAAATGTTCCTACATGGTATCAATTCTCTTCCATCATTTGCTTTAGTTTCACCCACATCGTAGAAGTTTCACGTTATTTTGTTGTTGTTTCTCAGTTGCTAAGTCCTGTCTCTTTGCGACTCCATGAACTGCAGCACACCAGGATTTCCTGCCCTTCACTATCTCCCACACTTTGCTCATACTCATGTCCATGGATCCAGGATGCCATCCAACCATCTCCTCCAGCACCACAGTTCAAAAGCATCAGTTTTTCAGTGCTCAGCCTTCTTTATGTCATAAAAGAAGTCAAAGCATTATTGAATAGTTGGAATGTTTCTGCCAGTTTGTCTAATGTTGTTTTTTTTTTCTCACACTGTTTCTATATTTTCTGATTTGAAAGCCATCTCCATTGCTTGAAAACTTCCCATCTTTTAAAAATTATATCCATAATTTCTTTCATGATTTCCTCAATTGACTGTGTCATAAATCCTGTAAAGTCATGTGTAACATGTAGACACCTTTTTTTTTTTTTTTCCCTTCTAGCAAGGGTTTATCATTTTGGGCTTAATGGCTTTCGCAGATTTTTCTGTAACACTGATGGCCTCTTCAGTGGTGTAATCCTTTCAGACTTTCATGATGTTCTTTCTGTTAAGTTTCTTTTCCATAATGTTAGCAAACTTTCCCATAGATTACAATGTGTAATCAACTTTGAAGGTCTTTATGACCTTCTAATCTAGAGGCTGAATTAAAGACATTGTGTTTGGAGACAAGTGGATCATACTGATGCCTTTAGTGCTGAACTCATGGGGTTCTGGGTGGCCAGGAACCTTGTCCAATATGAAAATAACTTATAAAGGCAGTTCCTATTGGCAGAGTATTTTATAACTTCAGAGACAAAGCACTGATGGAACCAATCCAGAAAAAGCATTCTTTTGGCAAGACTTTCTTGTTGTGTGATTTAAAAACTGGCAGCTGGTGTTTATCTTTTCCCTTAAAGGCTGGAAAATTATTGGCTTTATAGGTAAGGGCAGTCTTGGTCATAAACCTGGCTACGTTGCACAAATAGTAGAGTTAACCTGTCCTTTTCTGCCTTAAATCTCCGTGCTCCCTTTCTTCCTTACTAAAAAATGTCCTCTGTGACATTTTTCTCCCAGAAGGGAGCGATTTTATCTGCATTAGAAACTTGTCCAAGCAGATATCCTTTCTCCTCAATAATTTTCTTAATAGTATTTAGAACTTGTCTACTACCACTTGGTCAGCTGAAGCTCCTTCTCCTGTCATCTAGACATTTTAAAGCCAATCGTTTTCTAAAATTATCAAACCATCCTTTGCTGGCATTAAATTCACCAACTTTAGACCCTTCACCTTCCTATTGCTTTAAGTTGTCATAAAATCACTGTCTTTTTTCTCAAATTATATTAGAGTCTAGAGATATGCCTTTCTTATAGCAATCTTGTGCCCACATAAAAGCTGTATTTTCAATATGAGATAAAAAGATATTTCAGAAAAAGTACAAGGTTTTCATCCTGATGCCATAGTTGCAGAAATGTCTTTACACATTTTCTTTTCTTTTTTTGCATTAGCCCTTATTTTGTATTCGTTTATCTTGCAATGGTGCACAACCACAGCTGCATACCTCAACTGTGGCACATACCAAGCAATCCAAATTTTTCCTATAATGTTATGACTATTCTCTTTGGAAGCATTTTCAGTTTTACTAGTAGCACATTGTATGCATTTCATGATGTGAGTCAAGGCTTGCAGTATTGCACTAAACCCAATAAAAAACACACAAGGACCTCAAGACCTCACTTTTTACTGTGATATGTAATTTGCTGGAGAAATGAACTACTCACAGGAGATGATGAGCATTGCATAATGTTCTAAGTGACTACTCATTGCAATAACAAGAAGTGTTTACAAAGTTATTCCAGTAGTGCACTATGTATTAATTTTAGATAGTTTTATGCAGATATGATTTCACATTACATCTTTACGTTTGTCTACATTTTTATTGCTTGCAAATGGCACCATGTGTGATCTGGAAATAGCTGTATGCATAAGTTTTGATAAATCTTAAGTTTTTAGAAAGATTTGTATATATATATTTGGTAGTAAGAAAATAGACTATTATCTACAAATATTTTGTGCATTCACAACATACCTTTTTCTTAATTTA
The DNA here is from genome assembly GCA_006408675.1 of Madoqua kirkii. NCBI lineage: Eukaryota > Metazoa > Chordata > Mammalia > Artiodactyla > Bovidae > Madoqua > Madoqua kirkii. Next base: position 19,331 of record SJYC01104809.1, read on the forward strand.
AAAAAAAATATATTTCTAGGCTACGTGGCTCAACTGCAGGCTTTTCACAAATTGTCACAAATCTCCAAAAAAAAAAAAAAGTCCCAATGTACTTACTGAGCAAAATGCTGCATATAAGTAGATTCACACATTGTTTAAGAATCAGCTCTAAATGATAATTTCTGTGTAATCTTAAATACTGCTGATAGGATCTTCCCCTTGTTTGGTCTAAGAGGAGTTAGCAAAAATAAGGCACTTAATGAAATTGTAGGAATGAAAGAGAAGTAAGTACATGTGCTGATGAGGGTGAAGAATAATCAGAAAGGGATGGGGGAAGAGAAAGAGCTCCTGAATAAGAAGAGAATGAGAAGACAGACACCTTGTTAGCAACTTAGTTCTTCCTGATACTTGGTAATCTACTCCACAAGTCTAAGACTTTTATCTTTGTCAACATCAGAATTACATCCTCAGCTTGGAAATGCTGAGACTCATGTCAGATCTCTTTTGGGGAGCTAAGCAATAAACAGTCAATTGAGGTGGAAATAGATGGAGAGCTGTTCAATATTGTGCCCATAGAATAGCTTGTTATATTGACAAAATAATAAAACATAAAATCTAGCATAGATAATGCAATATGGGAATATTTCAGAACCATATTGGACACATTGTAATGGCAAGTATAAAGAGTACCTTCTTATTAAATCAAGTGCCCAAAGGAATTATTTCCTGGTCTTTTTTCTGCATCATTTCCCTCTTTTCAAGCTGAACAATGTTGCCTTAGCAACCAAAGAAAAATATATCTTGGACACATCTGTTGTTTATCCTGCATCATTTCAAAATACAATTTGAATGTGCTGGCATGCAAAGTGATCCTTAATTTAATGAATATACACAGTTTTCACATAATTGCTGTAGAAAGTTCTATTTAAATTAGTTTTCAATGTTGTAGATTATTAGGTGTGAAAAATAAATATCCACTGTTAATGGACTATATTAACATAATAGCTGTCTAATTAAAAGTGAGATGTTTATATAATGAAATCTGACCCATAAGACAGCAAAATCACACTTACTTCTCATATTCAGTCAATATCAATGAAACATTTAAAGAGATGTATTAGTACATATTTAGTTATTTCAATTATGCATCATGCTTCATGCCATGTACTTCAATGACTCAACTAATATTTTATAATAGCTCTGTTCTTCTTTAGAGCTAAGTAGACCTAATCATGTAGAGTAACTTTAAAATTAAAAATTCACTTCATTTTAAGTGAATCTGATTATAAGAAGATTTGGTCTTATCAAATATATTTAATATATTTCTCCTCCTCCAGTAGAAGGAGGGAGAGATACTTCAGTGTGCCAGGCATTGCCTCTGAGGCCTTATGTACATGAACTCACTGCCTGAATGTTCCCTGGAAATATAAATTATACATATAGGCATAATTCATTTTATTGTGCTTCACGTTCTTTGCAGATACTGTATTTTTTTTTTCTTACAAATTGAAGGTTTGTAGCAACCTTACTGCAAAGAATATATAATCAATCTGGTTTGAGTATTGGCCATCTGGTAATGTCCATGTGTTGAATCATCTCTTGTGTTGTTGGAAGAGGGTGTTTGCTATGACCAGCATGTTCTCTTGGCAAAACTCTGTTAGCCTTTGCTCTGCTTCATTTTGTACTCCAGGGCCAAAGTTGCCTGTTACTCCAGGTATCTCTTGACATCCCACTTTTGCATTCCAGTCCCCTACGATGAAAAGGACTTTAAAAAAAAAATGTTAGTTCTAGAAAGTCTTGTAGGTCTTCATAGAACCATTCAACTTTAGCTTCTTTGGCATTAGTGGTTGGGGCATAGACTTGGATTACCGTCATAATGAATGGTTTGTCTTGGAAATGAACAGATCATTTTGTAATTTTTTCAGTTTGCACCCAAGTACTGCATTTTGGACATTTTTGTTGACTATGAGGACTACTTCATTTCTTTTAAGGGATTCTTGTCCACAGTAGTAGATGTAATGATCATCTCATCTGAATTCAAATCATCCATTCCAGTCCATTTTCATTCACTGATTCTTAAAATGTCGATGTTCACTCTGGCCATCTCCTATTTGACTGCTTCCAATTTACCTTGATTCATGGACCTGACATTGTTGGGAGCCGCGTTAGGCATTACTGACAAAATGCAGGCATGGCCCCAACCCCCTCTCCTCATTCCACAGGTACGGTCCCGGGATGAAGGAGTTAAGTTTTGTGATTCTGACTTGTTCTTTCCTTTCTTCGGTTGAGTTGGCTGGAAAGAATGTTAAGATGTTTATTGTTTTTGAGAGAAACATGAAAAATTGTGCCCAGAAAATAATCTATAAAGTAACCATTGACATTTGTTCAAGGAACTTTACAAAGAATGTTCCAGGATGAACACACAGGCCACAGCTTGAGGCCAAGGGAAGGATTGTTATCTGAGACTTGTTTGTGAGGAAAATGTTTATGACAAAGGAAGCTTGTTGAGCTTAGGGTTTAGAAATAATTAAAAATAGCAAGAAGCCTTTTTAAGAGATAGTGAGCTTAAAATACTAGGGGCAAACAGGATTTAAAAAGATAAAAAATAAACTGAGAAATGTGGTTTACAGCCCAGACATAAGCATGAGAGTTACAGTCTAATGACAAGTAAACACGATTCTGAGAGAATCACTGAAGCAGAAACTCTGTTTGAAGGGCAACAATGAGACAATAAATCTGGGTGAGGGGGAACTGAAAATGTAAAACCGCTGACCTAATGCTTTTGTCAAAGTATAAAAGACCTGATACTTGAAATAAACATGCAGTCCATACTACGAGTCAGAGGCTACATCATTCTTTACCAACACCCCTCATCCCTTCATGCTGATTCCTTGGCTGCTAGAGCTGGACTCCAGCATGACATTCCAGGTTCCTATGCAGTATTGTTCTTTATAGCATTGGACTTAATTTCCATCACCAGTCACCCAGTTGAGGCAGGTCTATTACCACCATTTATTTTAACAGCGATTGCTCACTTTGAGTTTCTGTATCATATTTAGATTATTCTCACAATTCAGAGTTTTTCATAAATATTGTATTTGTTGTAGTGATTTGTGATCAGTGATCTTTGATACTACTGTTCTAATTGTTTGAGAGCATCATGAACCATGCCCTTGTAAGGTGGCAAACAATGGATAAATTTTACATGTGTCCTGCCTATTCCACTGACCAGCTGCTCCCTTCTCTCTCTGTCTTCTCAGGTCTCCCTATTTCATGAGACACAACAATATTATAATTAGGCTAGTTAATAACCATACAGTGACCCCTCAGTGCTCAAAAAGGAAGAGTCAGAGGTCCCTCATTTTAAATCAGAAGCAATAAATGATTAAGTTTAATGAGGAAGACGTGTCAGAAACTGAGATAGGCTGGAAACTAGGCCTCTTGAGCCAAACAGCCAAGTTGTGAATGCAAAGGAAAAGTTCTTGAAATACTTCAAAAGTGCTATTCCAGTGAACACTTGAGCAACAAAGTGAAATAGCCCTATTGCTGATATGGAGAGAAGTTTAGTGATCTGGAAAGGTCAAACCAGCTGTAACATTCCCTTAAGCCAAAGAAAGGTCCCAAACTCTCTTCGGTTCTATGAAGACTGACAGAAGTGAGGAAGGAGCTGAAGAAAGATGTGAAGTTATCAGAGGATGGCTCATGAAATTTAACAGAAGATTTCATCTCCATAACATAAAGGCACAAGGTGAAACAGTAAGTACTGATATAGGAGACATAGCAAGTTATCCACATGATATAGCTAAGATAATTAATAAAAGTGGACATTCTCAGTATAGATGAAACAGCCTAATACTGGAAGAAGATTCAGTCTAAAACTTTCATAGCTACAGAGGAAAAGTAAATGTCTGGCTTCAAAGCTTCAAAGGACAGGCTGACCCTATTGCTACTGCTGCTAAGTCGCTTCAGTCGTATCTGACTCTGTGTGATCTCACAGATGCTAGCCCACCAGGCTCTCCCATCCCTGAGATTCTCCAGGCAAGAACACTGGAGTGGGTTGCCATTTCCTTTTCCAATGCATGAAAGTGAAAAGTGAAAGTGAAGTTGCTCAGTTGTGTCCAACTCAGAGACGAGGCTAATAAAGTGACTTTAAATTGAAGGTAATCAAGGCAATGTCTCTTTCTTATTGCAAAAACACCAGGGTCCTTAAGAATTATGTTAATTCTGCTCTGCCTGTGATCTATAATGGAACAACACAGCCTGAATGACAGGGCATCTGTTAACAATATGATTTATTGAATATTTTAAGCCAATTGTGCAAGGAGATCCAACCAGTTTATCCTAAAGGAAATCAGTCCTGAATATTCCTTGGAAGGACTAGTGCTGAAGCTGAAATTCTAATACTTTTGCCACCTGATGTGAAGAACTGATTCATTTGAAAAGATCTTGATGCTGGGAAAGATTGAAGGTGGGAGGAGAAGGGGGTGACAGAAGATGAGATGGTTGGATGGCATCACTAACTCGATGGACATGAGTTTGAGTAACCTCCTGGAGTTTGTGATGGACAGGGAAGTCTGGCGTGCTGCAGTCCATGGGTCAAAAAGTGTCAGACATGACTGAGAGGTTGAACTGAACTGAAGCTTAATATTAAGACCTACTGCTCAGAAAAAAAAAATCCTTTCAAAATTTTAATGCTTACTGACAATGCACCTGGTGACCCATGAGCTCTGATGGAGATGTACAATGAGATTAATGTTGTTTTCATGCCTGCAAACACAACATTCCTCTGCAACCTATAGATCAAGAAATAATTTTGGCTTTTAAGTCTTAAATTTCTTTAGGAAATACACTTTGTAAGGTTTTAACTGCCATAGGTAATTATTCCTTTGATGAATCCAAGCAAAGGACATTGAACATTTTCTGAAAAGGATTCATCATTCTAGACGCCATTAAGAACACTCATGATCCATGGGGAGGAGGTCAAAATATCAACATTAACAAGAGTTTGGAAAAGTTGATTCCAACTATCATGGATGACTTTGACGGTTGAAGATTTCAGTGGAGATAGTAATAACAGATGTGGTGGGAATAGAGAACTAGAGTTAAAGTAGAACCTAAAGATGCGACTGAATTGCTGCAACCTCATGTTAAAACTTTAAGGAGTGAATATGTGCTTCTTATGGACAAGTACAGAAAGTGATTTCTTGAGATGAAATCTACTCCTGGTGAAGATGCCATAAAGATTGTTGAAATGACAACAAAGTAGAATAATACACAAACTTAGTTGATAAAATAGTGGCATGTTTTGCAAGAATTTACTCCAAATTTTGAAAGAAATTCTACTGTGAGTAAAATGCTATCAAACAGCATTTTGTACTATAGAGAAATCTTTTGGAAAAGGAAGAGTATATTGATGTGGCAAACTTTCCACAGCCCCACCCCACCCAACTTTCAGGAACCACCACTCCGATTAGTCAGCAGCTATCAACAAACATCTAGGCAAGACCCTCCATCAGAAAAAAGATTATAATTTGCTGAAAACTCAAATGATGCTTAGCATTTTTTTAGTAATAAAATATTTTTTAATTAAGATTTTACCTTGTTTTTCAGATATAATTTATTTCACATTTAATAGACTATAAAAACTTTATATACACAGAAAAACAAGACAATCCTGTGACTCAATTTATTGAGATATTCACTTTATTGCTCTGGTCTGGAACTGAACCCACAATTATCTTTGAAGTATATCTCTGTGTTAAGGCCACAGTACAAAATGGAAAGAGAGATATAGAGAGATTAAGTGATTTTCTTAGGATTATAAATTCATCAGTAGCTTTTCTTGCTTTTTAGTCCTGGGGCCATTGTGTCACCTTTCACCCTTTCCAGCATACTGGATTCTTTTCTTGTAGCTGTTTTTACAAGGTTTATTTTATTTTTAGATTAAATGTCTAGATCCTTAACTGAAAATACATTGCACTACTGTTTGTTTTCTACTTTTTTCACTTGTTTGATGTTTTCTTTCCTGTCCTTTCTTGACTTCTTTTCATCAGACTTTTTCTTATTCTAGTAGTTTTACCTTTATTAGCCTTAGGAGTTATATAAACTTTATGACTCCTTTAGTTTTACCTTAGTAATTGCCACATTGCCCCTTACTTAACAAAGTTTAACATATCTTGGTACTTTTCTTTCACTTACAGAAATGGATCTGTTTTTATTATTTGTTACATTTTTGGTTTTCAATCAAGATGTCTTGTCTGTTCATGAGCTCAATTATTTTTTATCATGTTGTAGACACAGTATTTGAAAAATTATTTATAGAAATAACTTGACACCTAGGATGGTGTTATTTGTCTCTAGAAAGGGCTTTTATTTGCTTGAATCCAGCATCTGTAGTTTTTAAACTTCCTTGGGGGTTTTCAGGGTTGAAATTCAAAGCTGCAATGTTATTCCTGTGATATCTGGTAGATACCAAACTTGTAAATTTCAAGTCCTTGCCCATTCAGGAGAGTTTGTCTGCTTAGATTCACATTTATCTCCGCCTTCCCCAGTCTTTCAGCCTCCCTACTTCCCTGCTGCAGTGAAATTATTAAAAATCCAAGAGAAAAGTAGTCTGAAATGCATGACCTACATTTCTGAATTTCCATGGTCTCCCAGCTCTTGGTTCAATAATTCTGCATAGACTTGTTCGCTCTTCATTTCCCATAAGCTTGTGATCAGTCATGTCTGACTCTTTGAGGCCCCATGGAGTATACTCTGCCAGGCTTCTCTGTCCATGGGATTTTCCACACAAGAATACTGGAGTAGGTTGCCATTTCCTACTCTAGGGGATCTTCCTGATTCAGGGATCAAACTTGCCACTTTTGCATCTCCTACATTGACAGGTAGAGTCTTTACAACTAGTGCTACCTGGGAAGACATTTCCTATAAATTATATCTATAATTTTTTCAATTTTTTTTTAAGTTATCCTCACTGGAAACATCTGTCTGAATAATCTAGTCTATGAGTATGGAAAACCTCTTTTACAATTCAAATGATTCAAGTGATTTCAAGTTTAAGGAATACTATTTCAATTTTTTAAAAGCACGTTTAGTAAACAAATAGATTTCCCATACAGTTATAAATCAAATACCTTTTCTCTGATACATTGTATGTTTCTACTAGGATAAAAAAGAAAGTACTAAAAAAATGGCCAAACTCAAAAACTGTTATGCCATATTGATTTTTATTTTGAAATGCATGTGAACATTAAAAATATGACTTTATAAACAAATAAATTAGTTGGGAGAAAGAGTTTAAAGATGATCCATATATCATAGACAAGTAGTGGTGTGGAGCTTGACCTAGGTAGAATGGGCAGATTATTTAAGATTTGATTTATTCATTTGTTTAAAAAAATTTTTTTTGGCTACATTGTGTAGCTTGTGGGATCTTAGTACCCAAACCAGGGATTGAACCCAAGCCCTGCAGTGAAAGCACCAAGTCCTAAACATTGAACGTCTAGGCTTTGATAAAGAGCTTGGCTTTTATTCTCATGCAGTCAAAAACCTTGACAAATTTTAGACAGCAATGATAAGATGTAATATACCCAAAAATAAAAATAAAATACCATGTATCCTATGGAGAATTCATGGCAGGGGAATGAGGAAACAAGATTTGATGATGGAGACCAGTTAGTGAGATTACAGAAGTGCTGGTGAGGAAAGACAGTGGCTTAGATAAGGCTAGTGGCAGTGACTGTGGATAAGAGTGGGTATAGGATTTGAGACATTTGTTTCATGAGGAAATATGGTAAGTCACTTAATTTTCCCCTGATTCTCCATGAGATACATTCCTCCACTCTTGGATGGTAATAACCTTCCTTTTCCTTAAGAGCTTATGCATTCATTTACAATTCTGTAAGCTGAGGTTACTAGCTACTCCTCATTCTGAATGTGCAAAGCATTTTATTTAAATGTGTCGAAGCACATCAGTGTAATTTAGTTACATTTGTGTTCCTTGTTACAGTAAAGCTGCTTCAGGATAAAGTTTGTAGCTTGCTAATTGTCTATCAGGTGTGTTTGGTGTAATGGCCAGAACCAAATAGGTGCTCAAGAAATGTCCTCTAAATGAGAACTTTGTGTATTTGTAAACATTTTACTATTTTGACTGTTGTTTATTTGAATAGTCTGAGTTAATGAAGCTTATCTGTTCTTGGAAGAATAGAGTATTTTAAATAAACAATGGATTGCAATTTCATAGTTGGAAATGTGCTTATGTTTTATTTTTTGAGAAAGTGAGTAATGAAGTACTGTATTATTAAATCAAAAGCAAGCATTAAAATTCATTTTACTTCAGTGATGAGGAAGCGAGACAGACAGAGTTCAGTTTTAAAATGCAAGTTCTATTTAGAACCAGAGCTATTTTGTGGGGCAGCTAAATGGAAGAATTGTAAACAATCATGTAAGAACATGTTTTTGTCACCAAAATCAAGATAAACATTTCATGCCTAGTATATATTTTCATGGTAGAATAATTAGAAAGACTGTGGGTTTTGGCAGCAGACTAAATCTAAGATTATTTAACTTTTATTTTATTTTATACTTTTACTGAATTGTAAAAAAGAGAGTCTGTCTACATGCTAAAATACAGAACTTTATAATAACATGTACTCATGTTCTGTTAAACATGTGTATACATTTATACATTCTATGACACATATACTACATGTGCCTAGGTGTGTACAAAGTTTTTGTTTTCTTTCTTTTCTCATTGCCTCAGTTTTGTCTTACTATCTGCAATTTTGAAACCTACATCCTTAAAAATGCTATAATGATCTTTTTCTTCAACAGACTCTAAATTATATATATTTTTTATTGACAATGACTCAGATGCTATCCAATCAGAATTGTGATAGCAGAATTTGACCTATAAATACAGTCTTCACTCCTTATTCCAGAACACTGCTTGTTTTGAATGCTGATCTGCCTAGAATATGCTTTATTGCAAGTAAGAAAATCTTCATTTATATATTTATCTAAATTGTCTAAGAATTCCCCTGATTGTGTGCTTATGTATTTGTTTAATAGTTTATGGAAGACCTATGCAGACTTCTCTAAAGATCTACCCAATAAAACTTAACAAAATAAGTTGTTGGATAAATGCACCTTAAGGTGCCTAGTCTCCTTCCTCGATCTCTGAATTGACTTTGATGTACAGTGATGAGTTTTTGTTCTCCCTGAGTCTGTGTGCATATGTGCTAAGTCACTTTAGTCATGTCCAACTCTTTGTGACCCTGTGGACTGTAGCCCACCAGGCTCTTCTCTCCATGGAATTCTCTAGGCAAGAATACTGAAGTGGGTTGCCGTGCCTTCCTCCAGGGGCTCCCCAAGTCTATTTCTGCTTTATTGCTGCTTTGTGCAGAACTGGACTATTTTGTTCTAGGAACCATTTGAGTGTGGTCTACCAGCGGATGGTATTTGGATCTGTTTTTATTCTGTGTATGTTTATAGCACTTGGGAAAATCCATAGTGACTGGCCTCCACTTTTTTCTTTATAATTAGCCAGGAGATTTTATTTTATTTTTATGTTTTATTGGCATATAGTTATTTTATTATGTTGGGTTAGTTTCTACAGTACAGCAAAGTGAATCAGTTATATGTTTACATATGTCCCCTCTTTCTGGGAATTCCTTCCCATTTAGGTCACATAGAACTTTGAGTAGAGTTCTCTATGCTATACAATAGGCTCTCATTAGTTATCAATTTTATGCATAGTGTCAGTAGTGTAGACATGTCAATCCCAGTCTCCCAATTCACCCCTTCCTTCCTCGCTTGATTTTCCATACATTTGTTCTCTATGTCTGTGACTCTATTTCTGCTTTGCAAGTGAGACTATCTATACCATATTTTTGGATTCCATGAATGCATGTATGTTAAGTCACTTCAGCCATGTCTGACCCTTTGCAAACCTATAGAGTGTATCCCGCCAGGGTCCTCTGTCCGTGAGATTTTTCAGGAAGAATACTGGAGCGGGTTGCCATGCCCTCCTTCAGGGCATCTTTCCTGACCCAAGGATTGAACCTGTGTCTCTTATGTATCCTTCATTGGCAGATGGGTTCTTTACCATTTTATTAATGTATATGCAGTAATGTACATTTGTTTTTCTCTTTTTATGACTAACTCTGTATGACAGTCTCTAGGTCCATCCACATCTCTGCAAATGGCACAGTTTTGTTGCTCGGCCCCCTCTTCATTGTAACTCAATTGAGGGGGATGATTTTAATTTGACCTCAACTGTGTTTGAGAACATCTTCATTTGAGGACTTATTAACTTTTTGTGCTTTTGTGCTGATTGTGCCATGCTTGGGAAACATTTTAAAGTCAAACATTTTAAAGTCAGAAATTCTTTTCTGAAAGAGCTCACATTCCTTGTAAAGTGTGACATTCTGCTATCTTTATTTTAAAACATTATCACTTAGGTTAAAATTGTAGTCAAGAATGTAATCATTTTGTCATAATGTTTTAATATAATAACCAGTCTCCTCTGATAACTCTTAATGATATTGACTTTCCCACATCCAGAGCACAGGTTTTCAGGTGTCAGCTGACATCACTAACAGAACAGATACATGTTAGGCTCTGCCAGAGGACATGATTAGGAAATCCAGGAACTCTTTAGTCTAGAAACATGACTCCATGAAAGCAGACTTCTAAGTCAAGTCTTAAGCCTTAATAAAGAATTAATTATGTAGAATTGACTAATTGATATAAGGGAAATTTGATTACAGTGAGTTTTCTATTTTTTGATGGGCATATTACAAAACAATTTTTTTCTACTTGGCCTATTTCTAATCCTCAATTTAACAGTTACGCAAACGGAAATGAAAGTCTCTTTGAATGTTGTCTTGCCCCAACCAATCCTCACAGAATCTGGAACAAATAGACTATGGAAAATCATAAGATAGCCTGATGATGATCTAATAAAGGTCATTATCAGAAGTTATTCCAAAAAATAGTTAATGTCTAGAAAATAGTGATTATATATTGATTAGCTTTGACTTTAGAGTAATTAGGTAAATGGTCAAATACAATAAACAACATTTTTCATGGCAATGTAGTTATTTGAATTAGTTCCATAAAAATATTTTTTCCACCAAAATTTAATTAAAGGAATCAGAATTTATAATTTGGACAATTCCAGAAATGTCATACTTAAAACAACTCATTACAGAAAGTAGATTAGAAGTTACCAGGAACTGAGGGGAAACTGGGATAGAAACTTAATGGTTACAGCTTTTGTTTTGGGTGATAAAAATGTTTGGAAATAGGTTATGTTAATACATTATTAATGTAACTAATGTCATTGAATTGCATACTTAAAAGTGGATAAAATGGCAAATTTTGTGTTTATATATTTTATAGCAATAAAAAGTTTTAAAATATATCTTTAAATTAAGTGTAGTAAGGCTATTTTAAGGAACAAGACTGTTTTCTAGTTTTGAAAACAGTGCTTCAAAATCCTTCCAGGTAACTGGTCTGATACCTAAAAGTTAAATGGTCAAAATAATACAGTTTAGTAACATGTCCAATGTCCTTTTATTCAAGGGAAAACAATCCATAGGTTGGCAGAGTGTAGTGCCTCACAAGCAGTGAAGCACTCTTCCCAAGGGATTTGGGGTGGAGGTGATTTTGAGTTCGAAGCATGAGTGTATTAGAAGCAGCAATTATAAATAAGGCATGATTGGCTAAGAGGTCAGGAATTTCCTGATAAGGCTGGCAGGTCCTATTCTGTGTGGTAAGATGAGCTAGCTAAAGCTGAATTGGAGAACTATGATTGGCAGTTGCTAGGTTTCCTAAACAGTGAAGTGGATCCCATAAGTGTTGACAAACTTAGGTTTAGATTTGTAATGAAACAAAATACAAAACCTGGTGTCCTTGTTTTTTGAAGTAAAATGCTGACTCAAGAGTTAATAGTTAGGAAATGTGAAGATACAGGAAAAATACCATTGAGTTGAGGAACTGGTAACAATTTAGGCTGTAATTCTGTCACATAAGCAGAATCACCAAACTCCTAGGTCCCTGAAACGTATAGATAAGCCCTGATACACATTCCCAAGTTGATTTTACAGGAAGCAGACCCCTTCCAGATGAAACCTGCTGACCAAGATTATAAACCATAGACTGTTTGAAACCAGAAGATTAATGTTACTGAAACATCACCTTGATGCCAGCCAACCCAAGAATTGTCCTTGAGTTGATCACGGTCTGCTCTTTGAATTCTGTAAGACTCCTCACTACCCCCTCCATGGTGGATCACAAAGTCTTGAGGTCATTAGCACACTGAAGCCTACTTTGTCTGGCAAACTATAAAAGCTATTCTTTCCTAATTCACCCAAAGCTCTGACTCTGCACTTCTATTTGCCACCAGTGACCAGAAGCCAAGTTTTGGTGACAATAAGGTTTTGTCTGGCCAAGAGGGCAGCCTCCACTTTGTGGATTCAGATATACAAGTTTCCTTTATCACTACCCTAGTATTTATAGCGGAGAAGGCAATGGCACCCCACAACAGTACTCGTGCCTAGAAAACCCCATGGACGGAGGAGCCTGGTAGGCTGCAGTCCATGGGGTCGCTAAGAGTCAGACACGACTGAGCAACTTCACTTTCACTTTTCACTTTCATGCACTGGAGAAAGAAATGGCAACCCACTCCAGTGTTCTTGCCTGGAGAATCCCAGAGATGGGGGAGCCTGGTAGGCTGCCATCTATAGGGTCACACAGAGTCGGTCACTACTGAAGCGATGCAGCAACAGCAGTATTTATAGACTCTTAAACCTCAGAGGTGGTAAAGAACTGTCACTTCCTTGCAGTTGGTGAATCTGGGAACTCTCAGAGAAGGAGACGCACACCTGTAGGCAGTCTCTGGTAAAGGGTCATGAGATAGTATTTCTGGCACTATAGAAGAAACACACACACACACACAATATGACTGTAGTGTTTAGAAAGGTTCCAAAGAGAAATAATCCTTCCTCTGGAAGGAATGATGAAGAGTTGACTCATTGGAAAAGACTCTGATGCTGGAGGGATTGGGGGCAGGAGGAGAAGGGGACGACAGAGGATGAGATGGCTGGATCCATCACCGACTCTATGGACGTGAGTCTGAGTGAACTCCGGGAGTTGGTGATGGACAGGAAGGCCTGGAATGCTGCAATTCATGAGGTTGCAAAGAGTCGGACACGACTGAGCGACTGAACTGAACTGACTGAACCTTAATAACTTATCACTTTATTTTGTTAAACTTGCAATAATATGCATTAATCATCACTTTTTGTTGCATTTTTGACAAAAAATGCACATGAAAGTTGTAAGTTAAGTTTTATTTGGAGCAATATGAGGACTGCACCTCAGACAGCTCTGAGAAACTGCTCCAAAGATACACGTGGAAGAAGGACAGTTATACGTGTGATTTTGGTAAAGGGGGAATATGTGTCTGAACCTTAATAACTTATACTTTATTTTGTTAAACTTGCAATAATATGCATTAATCATCACTTTTTGTTGCATTTTTGACAAAAAATGCACATGAAAGTTGTAAGTTAAGTTTTATTTGGAGCAATATGAGGACTGCACCTCAGACAGCTCTGAGAAACTGCTCCAAAGATACACGTGGAAGAAGGACAGTTATACGTGTGATTTTGGTAAAGGGGGAATATGTGCAATCAAGAACGTTTTTTCAGAAAGTTTCTATTGGTCTCATGAAGCTTCTGCTAATCATAAGAAATAGCTGTCACCATGAAGGATTTTAGTACTTCTCTAGATATGAGAAGATTTAATAATTTGGCTCAAAAAATCAGCTTCTGAGAATATCTAACTGTCCGAAGACCTGTTCTGCCAGTTTCCAGGAGCACAGAGGGACTCATTTCTGCTCTCCACCCTGAACTCCTCAGGGGCTGTTGAAGACCAACAGCTGCAGTAACATAAGATTTAATCCTTACAAAGGTAGAAGGCAAGCACCCGCAGCAGTGCCAATTTGTGACTGACACATCTAAAAAAATAGAGACCAAACTAGATCAGAGTGCCAAATTAATTATACTGAACAGAAAGTCACAGAACAGACTTACTCTGCTAAACCAAGGCTCCTGATGCAGGATTCCAACCCCAGGGAAATTTGGAATAGGTGAAAGTGAGATTTAACAGCTTATTGTTCTCTGACTCAGAGGATCTATCAGGTCACTGGAAAGATTTAAGTTTCCAAATGCCTGCATTCTGAGAGATAATCCAGGAATCACAGGACAATTCTAAAACTTTGACACTTAAAGTACGGTTATTTCCTTATCAAAGGCAGAGAGTTTTATTCTTCATCAAAACAAACTCCAAATTTATTCAATCAGAATTTTGTCTGCTGATGTTTATTTTCAGCCATAATTACAATTTTGCTGATTGTATCATTCACAATACTTTATTGCAAATAAAATGAAACAAGAGAAATGTCATACCTTACAGTGATCAAAATGTCTTTTTTTTTTTTTTTTCTTTCTGGGACAGGAAATGCTTTGACTTTGTGGAAACCTGGTTCATTTCATACCTGTGAAAATAACTTTTGGTGATGCATACTTTATAAAGCATACAATCACCCTCTTTGGGTTTCCATAAAACCTGTGAAAATGTAACTTTGTTCCAGAAATGTAAGTTAGTTCCAGACTTTATTTGTAGCTGGCATCATATGTCATATCCTGGTCTTTTTTTCTTGCCCCCTCAGATTTAGACTCTAGGCATATACTAACTCGGTGGCCTGTTTTATATGAGGTGATATTTTGGCTTCAGTCTACTCCATGGCTTTGGTTTTGCATTTTTCCTTTTAATATAATCTAGTTCCTTTGGAATCTGAATATTTCAAAGACTCAAGATTTCTACAAATAACTTTTCTTTGATTTCAATTTCAGATTTACTTTTTTTCCCCTTTTTTTTGTGTGACATAAGGTAGGGGTTTTAAACTTAATGCAGTTTTTATTTCTTTCTTCCATCAAAAAAGCAGGTCAGTTCCTCCCTCTCTCACCCCCTCACACCTTATGGAAAAGAGTCAGCATTTCCTGTTAAGAAAATGTCAGCATTATTAATGAACTGAGTTGACTCAGTGGAAAAGACTCTGATACTGGGAGGGATTGGGGGCAGGAGGAGAAGGAGACGACCGAGGATGAGATGGCTGGATGGCATCACGGACTCAATGAACGTGAGTCTGAGTGAACTCCGGGAGACAGTGATGAACAGGGAGGCCTGGCGTGCTGCTATTCATGGGGTTGCAGAGTCAGACACGACTGAGTGAGTGAACTGAACTGAACTGACTGACTTACAATGTACAGTTTAAAACACAGAATAACTTAGAATCGAAAAATATTTGAATTGTCACACTTTTAATCAAATAATGAAATTGAACAGGACCTTGTGGGGCTCCTAGGTATGGAAGCCTTTCTTTGTCCCCACTTCCTTGTTGGTAAGAAACAGGCTCCAGCCTCCATGACCTTCCCTGAGTTTCAAAGGGCAGATTCAAACAGCTGCTAATTAGGCAAGAGAGGAGATGCAGAGATAATGGAGAAGCAACCAAAAAAACAATAGTGCCGCCTTGGGGCAGGGTCCTGGTTCTACCTCAAGAGATACATAATTATATCTTTGATCTCTTTATAGAACTAAACAAACAAGGAAGATGAAGTACATCTTCACTCCAGAGAGAAGGTCACGGTTTGACAACCCTGAGAATCAGAGAAACTTATCCAGAGACCACTTAAGGCCAGAGGAAAGAAGCGCAGGCCTTGCACACACCCTGATCTTATCAGAAATACCATCCTTGGACCAATTTTTATAAAACTTCTCATCAAACCCTCCTGGATTGGGACATGCAGTCTTTGAGGGGGCAGAAGCCCACATTTCCCTTTTGCCAGCCAAAGCAATAAAGCTATTCCTGTCTACCTTACCCAAAACTCTGTCACTGAGGTTTAATTTGGCATTGGTGCACACAGTCTGAGTTTTTGGCATCAATAACTTAACTACCTTATATTGAATAGCATTGGATTTGAATTTTAAAGTGGGAATGCTGACTATGAAATGATTCAGATAATATGAAACTTAGTAGATTAAAAAGTCTGGAATTAAAGATGTGCCAAACTTAATAATTAGTTATTACTCATTTGAATTTTCTTCTGCTTTAACATATTTTTAAGTCATCTCTGGATCACAGTTTTATTCCATATGTCTTGCAAATGATTTATACTTGGAACGTTCTTACCAAGATAATTTAAACACATGATCAACTTGAAACCCAAGCTGGACCTTTGGGGGCACCCAGGTACAAATCCTTTCTGTGTTCCTATTTCTTGTTTGTAGGAAATAGGCTTCTTTCAGCCTGCTTGACCTTCCTGAGTTCCAAAGGTCAGATTCAAACAATTGCTAACCAGCGAAGGGAGGGAATGAAGAGAAAAAGGAGGAAAAGTCGAGAAACAATAGTACATCCTTGGGGTAGGGTCCTGGTTCCTTCTCAAGGAATACACTTAACAATATCTCTGAGTTCTCCTGCAGGAACTAAGTCCTCCACACAGGTGGAGGATGGTAACTGCAGGCTGAACACAAACTTCCTATTAAAACACCCTCTTACCTCACCATTAACCAGTAAGAAGAAAGTCACAGACCTTGCAACCCTCACTCTAATCTTGTCCATAAAAATGTCTCCCAGAAAATAATCAGAGAGTTCATGGTTTTTGAGTATGAGCTGCCGGTTCTCTTGCTTAGCCCTGCGATCAATCTTGCTTTGCTCCAAACCCACCATTTTGGTTTGCTTGGTCTCACTGTGTGTTAGGCACATGAACTTGTGTTTCATAACAAACTATCACTGGAAATTGTAATTTAGGTATAAATGACTTTAAACTGAACTTGGTCTATTCTAGACCAGAAAGGGGCTTAACTACTCAGTAAGACCTCACTTGCTGGACTCTCGTCTTCATGAGTGAAGGTAAAACTGACATGCTTCTGGATTCTCCAATTTACTTCTGCATCTTAGATGTGTACTTTGTGGTTTTGACCCTTAGAAGTATATGGAAGTATGTTAATCTGATTGTGTGTGTGGGTGTGCTAAGTTACTTCAGTTGTGCCTGCCTTTTTGTGGCCCAATGGACTGTAGCCAGTCAGGCAACACTGTCCATGGTTCTCCCATCAAGAATGCTGGAGTAGGTTGTCATACTCTCCTTTGGGGAATCTTCTCAACCCAGGGATTGAACCCATGTCTCTTAGATTTCCTGCATTGACAGATAGGTTCTTTACCACTAGCAACACTTGTGAAGCCCATTAATCTGATTACTTTCCTTAAAGAGTATCATTCAGGTATC
The DNA here is from genome assembly GCA_006408675.1 of Madoqua kirkii. Taxonomy (NCBI): domain Eukaryota; kingdom Metazoa; phylum Chordata; class Mammalia; order Artiodactyla; family Bovidae; genus Madoqua; species Madoqua kirkii. The sequence continues at coordinate 36,661 of SJYC01104809.1, forward strand.
TCATCAGATTAGTGAAGTTCAAGAGTGGTAACTAACTTATGAGAATTCTCTCTCCCTCTTCTATTTCATCTCCCTACCCATAAGAAATTCAATCAAGTGTCACCCTATGAACAGCAGATGTAGTGATTTTCTCTGAGTAGCTGATTGATGATTATGCATTCAGGACCTGGGTGCTCAGTTCAGTTCAATTGCTCAGTCGTGTCCAATTCTTTGTGACCCGATGAACTGCAGCATGCCAGGCTTCCCTGTCTATCATCAACTCCTGGAGCTTGCTCAAACTCATGTCCATCAAGTTGATGATGCTATCCAACCATCGCATCCTCTGACATCCCCTTCTCCTCCTTCCTTCAATCTTTCCCAGCATCAGGATCTTTTCCAGTAAGTTATCTCTTCCCATCAGGTAGCCAAAGTATTGGAGTTCCAGCTTTAGCATCAGTCCTTCCAGTAAATATTCAGGACTGATTTCCTTTAGATTAGATTGATTGGATCTCCTTGCATTCCAAGGGATCTGCAAGAGTCTTCTCCACAATCGCAGTTCAAAAGCATCAATTCTTCAGTGCTCAGCTTTCTTTAAAGTCCAACTCTCACATCCATACATGACTGCTGGAAAAACCATAACTTTAACTAGACAGGCCTTTGTTGTTAAAGTAATGTCTCTGCTTTTTAATATGCTGTCTAGGTTGGTCATATCTTTTCTTCCAAGGAGCAAGCATATTTTAATTTCATGGCTCCAGTCACCATATGCAGTGATTTTGGAGCCCCCAAAAGTAAAATCTCTCACTGTTTCCATTGTTTCCCCATCTATTTGCCATGAAGTGACGGGACTGAATGCCATGATCTTAGTTTTTTGAATGTTGAGTTTTAAGCCAACTTTTTCACTCTCCTCTTACACTTTCATCAAAAGGCTCCTTAGTTCTCCTTTACTTTCTGTCATAAGGGTGGTGTCATCTGAGTATCTGAGGTTATTGATATTTCTCCCAGCAATCTTGATTCCTGGATGCTAGTCCAGTATAAATTGGTAAAAATTCTTCAAGGAAAGTGATGTGTTTCTGCATGAAAGTACTTTGAAGTTTTAACTCCAAGAAAAACCCTTAAGTTGGTTTCTTGTCAACTTTCTACAGTGGTAACACATTTTACTCCATTCAGTTCAGTTCAGTTCAGTTCAGTTCAGTTCAGTCACTCAGTCATGTCTGACTCTTTGCGACTCCATGAATTGCAGCATACCAGGCCTCCAGTATAATTGATTTACGATTTTCTGTTAGCTTCTGATGCATAGCAAAGTGAATCGATTATAAATATACATATATCCACTCTTTTTATAAAGATTATTTTCCCACTTAGGTCATTACAGTGTATTGAGTAGACTTTCCTGTGCTAACCAGCAGGTCCTTATTAGTTATCTATTTAATACATAGCAGTGTATATATACAGAGAAGGCAATGGCACCCCACTCCAGTACGCTTGCCTGGAAAATCCCATGGATGGAGGACCCTGGTGGGTTGCAGTCCATGGGGTTGCTGAGAGTTGGACACAACTCAGTGACTTCAGTTTCACTTTTCACTTTCATACATTGGAGAAGGAAATGGCAATCCACTCCAGTGTTCTTACCTGGAAAATCCCAGGGATGGGGGAACCTGGTGTGCTGCTGTCTCTGGGGTCACACAGAGTCAGACTGAAGAGACTTAGCAGCAGCAGCAGCAGCAGCAGCAGCAGCAGCAGCAGCAGCAGCAGCAGCAGTCTGTATATATGAATAAGGTAATGGCAACTCACTTAAGTATTCTTGCCTGGAAAATTCCAAGGATAGATGAGAAATGAGCCTAGTTGGCTATAATCCATGGGGCCACAAAGAGTCAGACATGACTGAGTAAGCACGTGCGTGCGCACACACACATACATATACACACACACCAACACACACACAGTGTGTATATGTCAACCTCAATCTCCCAATTTATTCCTCCTCACCCTTTCACTTTGGAAACCATAAGTTTGTTTTCTACATCTGTGATTTTTTTTTTTTGGCATGAATTTGTTCATTTGTACCATTAAAAAAAAAAAGTATTCCACACATAAAAGGTATTATATGATATTTATTTTACTCTGTCTGACTTACTTCACTCGGTATGACAATCTCTAGGTCCATCCATATTGCTCCAAATGGATTTAATTCATTATTTTTAGCAGCTAAATAATATTCCATTGCATATATGTACACAAAGTTTTTATCAACTGCTAGTGACGGAATGAAACACCAACATGGCCGAGTGGTTTGAATCTTTTTTTTTCTTCTTCTTATTCTTCACACACCAACACACACACAGTGTGTATATGTCAACCTCAATCTCCCAATTTATTCCTCCTCACCCTTTCACTTTGGAAACCATAAGTTTGTTTTCTACATCTGTGATTTTTTTTTTTTGGCATGAATTTGTTCATTTGTACCATTAAAAAAAAAAAGTATTCCACACATAAAAGGTATTATATGATATTTATTTTACTCTGTCTGACTTACTTCACTCGGTATGACAATCTCTAGGTCCATCCATATTGCTCCAAATGGATTTAATTCATTATTTTTAGCAGCTAAATAATATTCCATTGCATATATGTACACAAAGTTTTTATCAACTGCTAGTGACGGAATGAAACACCAACATGGCCGAGTGGTTTGAATCTTTTTTTTTCTTCTTCTTATTCTCTTCTTATTCTCTTATTATTCTTGCAGCTGCCTTATTTTATATCTTTTCCACAACAACGTACAGGGCAAGTTGCCAAACACTATGATTCAATGACTATACAATGCGCAGGCGTGGGGCAAGATAACCTTTACCTTAACTTATTTACTGCAGCTAAGACTTTATTTTGGGGAACTTCCTTATCAACTCAGAGTCCTTGTGACCCTGGGTCTGTTCCTTTTTGAAGGAGCAGAGAAATATCCTTGTGTGCAAGAGTCTTCCCAGCCTCCCTTTTACTTTGTTCCCTACAATCAACTTTTATTTGCAGGAAGCAAATAAGAACAACAACAAAACCAAGCAAACAAACAAACAAACAGGGTGAGAATTTAAATTGAAAAGTAAATGGGAGAGGAAAACTGTGGTACATAAGAAGTGAACAGAAAGAAAAAAACTTTTGCAGGTGTGAAATATTGTTTCCATGGTAGTTACATTAATAAAGGCTGTAAGAATGAAGATCAGTCATAAAAAGAGGTATTTGGTTTAGGTGAGAAAACAGACAATTGGGACATTTTTTGCGGACAGAGCTTGTGCTGTTGTAATTATTTACTAGCTTAAAGATTTGTAGACAAATAGAGAAAGGAAAAAAATTATCCACAACTCCTCTACACCAAATAACTATTAATATTTTTTATTTTTATTTCAAAGTTCTTTCATGTGTTTAATGAAATATTTTTCCTTGAGTGTGAAATGCTACTGATTATGAGTGGCATTAATTTTATAACACATTTTCAAAAATAAATTTTTAAGTGGCCATTTTAAGCATACACAAGTGAACAGATGTATTGGATGAAAATATATTATAATTGTGATCATAATTTATATATGTATTTGAATCCTGTCCTGCT